>BQNB010011253.1:0-69294 GCA_026074375.1 Tanacetum coccineum | reverse complement strand
AAAGATATCAATCTTGTCTTATTTTGCTTGGTCCTTCTTCTAGTTTGAACAACTGATTTTGGATCTCCTATAATCTAAGATTTAGGATGAATTGAATGAATTCTTGTTGTGGGAATAGGACTGACAACAATGGAAGGTTCCATGTTGTTGAAGTCAGCCTCTGCACTCACATTTTTATCATCAAAATGAGAGTTGTAAAAATCATCATCATCATAAGCTCTACCAAAGATACCAGTACCTTGAGGTTCAATAGTATCTTCTAGATTAGGCATTAATGGATCATCTAGATAAGTATGGACATCAACAGGAAGAGATCCATCAAAAGAAACAAGTGGTGGTCCACTTGATGCACTAGCAGTACAAATAGGATTGTTAGTAGTATTAAAACTGTTAGTACTGCTAGTTCGAGTATCCAATCCTTCAAAAAGATATTTATCACTCTTCTTCAAACTGGTTCTTTGCATCATCAGAATGCTCTGTAGCCTCTTTTTTTTGATTTACATCATTCATCAAGATTTGGGCTTTTTTTTATTGCTGAATCTTGTTCTGTCTTTTTATCAGCAGCATCATCATTGAGTGAGGACACATCTTCCTCGGGACTTAAAGGAACATAAGAACTTGTATGCATCATTGGTAATAAAATGTATTCTTGATCAGGCACTTTTTCTTTTCCTGCTTGTCTTGCATCAGAATTACTCTCTATACCTGCATTACCATTTGTTCTATTTCCTGCACTAACTGGTTGATAATTCATAGTATTTGTTAAAGAATCAATATCAAACAGCCATTCTAGTCTATTTCCTACAATATTTGATTTATTTTCAAGAAAATTCACATGCAGGTTTTCCTCAACTATCCTAGTTCTATGGTTATATACTCTAAAAGCTTTGCTATTTATAGAGTAACCAACTAGGACTCCCTCATTAGCTTTCCCATCGAATTTGCCTAGGTGGTCAAGAGTGTTAAGAATAGTAACTGGACAGCCAAAAGGTCTCATAAAACTCATAGTAGGTGTTCTTCCTAGTAAGAGTTCATAAGGTGTCTTACTATGAGGTTTAGTCACTAATACCCTATTCTGAACATAACAAGCAGTATTAACTGCTTCAGCCCAGAATGGTATAGGTAGTAATGAGTCTGCCAACATAGTTCTAGCTTCCTTTATGAGAGTCTTATTCTTTCTTTCAGCTACTCCATTTTGTTGTGGAGTCCTAGCATTGCTGAATTCCCTCTTAATCCCTTTTATTCCACAGAACTGATTCATTTCATAATTCTTAAATTCAGTTCCATTATCACATCTAATAACTTTAACTTTGTGATTTAATTGGTTTTCTATTCCTGTTATAAAATTCTTAAGGATTCCACTAGTTTCACCCTTTTTAGCTAAGAAGAAAACCCAACTAAATCTGCTATAGTCATCAGTGATTACTAGGCAATACATTTTACCCATTATACTCTTTACAAAGGTTGGTCCAAATAAGTCCATATGCAAAACTTGTAAAGGTTGGCTGATGGTATTCACAAGCTTAGACATACAAGTGGCTTTGTGTTGCTTTCCTTTCTGACAAGCAACACATGTGTGGTCATTTTCAAAAATCTTGGAAGGCAATCCTCTAACAAGATTTCCTTTCACAAGTTTATTTATAGTTTTAAAGTTTCTATGACCAAGCCTCCTATGCCATAATTTAGACTCATCATTTGTGGCCTTTGCAATCAAACAAGTCAAACCTTTTGAAGGGACAATGTTCTTTAAGTCAAAACTATACATATTATCTTTCCTGAGAATCTTAAGCATTACTTGATTTTCATCAGGTAACTTAAAATCAGGAGAAAGAATAAGACATTCAGTTTCAGTGAAAAAAACATTATTTTTCTTGTCACACATCTGTGAGACACTGAAAAGATTAAACTTTAGTTCTTTCACAAAGTACACATCATCAAAGTCTAAATTTTCAGTTCTAATATTACCTTTTCCTGTTATTCTACCTCCCTTAGAACTGCCTGCAAATGCAACAAATCCTCCATCATGATCTTGATAATCTGTCAGATAGGACTTGTTTCCTGTCATATGCCTGGAGCATCCACTATTAAAAATTCTTGTATCTTTCAAAGCAACTTGTGGATCACCCTACATATCAAACATAAGAGAATTAGTTTCTCTTGGGGACCCAAGCCATTACTGACTTGAGTCTGCCTGTTGGATCGACATAGTTAAAAGACATACAAATGTATGATCCACTGGTTTTGGAGATATGATCAATGACATTACTTTTAGGTCTCCAAACCCAGCATGCTGAGGGCTTAACAACATTAATTCCTTGTTTCCCAACAGTAATTTTCACTTGTTTTGTCTTAGCAGTATTAACATAATTTATCTTGATAGTATTAACTTTGTTTTTCAAATTTCTATTTTAAGTGCTGTTTGTTGGTAAAAAGGTCTCCTTGATGGTGAATGTGTCTTTTGTAAAGCATTTGTTTTGGGTTTAGCAACATTTACAAAGGATTTTGGTGCAACAATATTAATAGGCTTAGCAATACTAACTGGTACTGCTGCTCTAGAAGAGCTTTGCCTAGCAGTATCAATTGGTACTTTGCCAGACTTGGTTAAAACTACTGTTGGAGTAAAATTTCTTCTAGAGTTAGAGAAATTTTGATGGTTAGTTCTCAATGAATTATTCCAAACTAGTCTCCCTTCCATTTGACCAGTTCCCTTTTGCACATTGTTCAACACAGGTTTTTGTACCACCTTTTTATCATAAAAATCACAATCTTTAATTAGATGGCTAAAACTACCACACACAAAACAAGCTTTTGGAGAAAACTGAAATCCAACTCCTAATCTCTGAGTTTTCATTTCATTCCTTTTAGCACTGTTGTACCTAGAGTTTTGTCTAACATTCCTAGGTTTATTAGCTTGCTCAGGTAATTGTTGAACTTTTTCAGTTTTTAACACTTTTACTTTAGACTCATCCTCATCACACTTAGAAATCCAATCCTCAATTATTAGGGCATCAAAAGTTTTCTCAATTTCTTTAGTGGCATATACACTAACACTCTTATTGGCCTTAGGTCCATAGCCTTCAAATTCAGGCTGTTTAAATTCCTTAAGACCAGAACTAGACAAATCAATAGTAGGAGGTGCAAATAAGCCTGTAGGTGGAGGTGGAACTGCATTATACCCCACACCTTTTCTATTGTTATCTGTTAATTGACTTCCTATCAATTTATCTAAGCTCTTAGAAGCATTTTCATAGTTGTCAATCTTAATCAAATTATCCTCTTTATCTTTCTTAAGTTTCTCTATTTGTATCTTAAGAGCAATAATTTCTGATTCATTGAATGAGGCATCTCTTTTTAAAACAACTATTTGATCAGTAAACATGACCTCATTTTTCTTGTAGAAAAACAATTGTTCTTCTATAGAAGCTAGACCTCTTTTATAGTTAGCTAAATCAAACTCATATTTATTAAATTCTATCCTTAAATTATCATACTGAGTTTTAAGAGTTTCAAAGGATTTAAGACAAGTGTTAGAACAAGTCTTATCATTGTATACCTTTGAGTCAGAGAAAGCCATAAGTGCCATGTTGGTAGGAACTTCCTCTTCTGCCATGTAACTCTAATCAAATCTAGCTCCATCAATGGCTACCATAGCCTTGGAAGAGGTGTCTTCTATCTTCATAGTTCTCCTTAAGTTGTCTTGACTCCTGCTTCCTTGATCATAACTCCTAGGCCTACTCTCTTGACTTCTAGGGTTTCTGCACTCCCTAGCAAAATGTCCCAACTTATGGCAGTTGAAACATTCTACTTTTGTTTTGTCAAATCCAACAGTATCACTACCATTGATGGTTATCTTCTTCCCTGTTCTTTGGTAAAACTTCCTTGCTCTCATACTTAGCAATGCCAACTGCCACTTCAAATCCATTTCTTTAAGATCGTCATCATGGATTTGCTCTAAATCTTCATGAACAAACTGAGATCCACTGGGTTGATTAGCCAGGAAAGCATAAACTGTGGCATCACTGAGGCTAGCAGCATTATCATTTGTACCAACAACACTAGCAGGAGTGCTAGCAGTACTAACTTGAACATAAGCAGTATCTTTATTTGTACTGCCAGGAGTTGATACAAATGCCATATTCTTTGACCCTAAGTTTGAGCTAGAGGATCCTGATCTCTTCACCTCTTGTTCACCAATCTTAAAATTGTTGTACAAGTCATCAATTCTCATTGAGTCCAGATCTGGTTTGTTTCTCCAAACTACCACATGAGTGTTCCATTCAACAGGTAAACTTCTCAAGAATTTTAGATTAAGATCTTCTTGAGAGATCTTCTCACCCAAGATGGACAACTGGCTAACAAGTTTTTGAAGCCTGTTGAAGATAGAGTCCAGTGACTCTGAACTTGATGCATTGAAGTTCTCATAAGTCTGCTTCAGCAATGTCTTTTGTGTCTTCTTGGTGGCATCATTGCCACCAAATCTTGCTTCTATGGCTTCGAACAAAGTCTTGGCATCCTTGTATTTATTAAAAGTGAGTAGATGCTCGTTTGGAAGTGCCATCATCAAGATACTTCTGGCTTTAACATCATTCTTCTTTTGAATTCTTTCCTCAGCTGTAACAGCACCAGGTGTTGTTGAAGTAGATGTCCCATCTGCGTTTGTAGTGACTCGAGCTGCTGGCTTAAAGGAGTTGCCACTCTCTATGATCTCCCAGAGAGCATAGTCTTGAAGTTGAATGTATTGCTCTATTCTGAGTCTCCACGTGTTATAGTCACCCTGTTTTAGAAGGGGCAACTTTGCAACATCATTGTTTTGTGTAGATTCGAGATCCATCTCTTTAAGTGAATAAAGAGTTCTTCTGAATTGTTACTTCTTGGTAAAGGTTTCAGAACACAAGCTCTGATACCACTTGTTGATCATTTTAGACTAGATCTTGAATTAGCTTGTTAAAGCTTTTAGTTATCTTAGATAAATCTAAAACAACTATGATAGAAACCTTGTTGTATATATAAAGACTATGCGGAATCTAATCTTTATATACCATAAGAATAATATAACTATGACACAAGTGATTTCTCTCAACTCACAATATATTGATTAAATCACAAAACAACTATATGTTTTGCCTTACAACTATGAATACTCTAACTTGGATTCGTATCTCTAACTATGCCGTAGGGTTCCTTTTATACACTAAGAAAAACCCTAATAGGTTTACAAAACGCGTTAAAAGATCATGCATATCTATTCCTAATATATCTCATGCAAATCTTATAAGCAGTACTAATACATTACATTAACAGTATTAACTAACTAACTAACAGTACTAAATAACTATCTTTTAGTACTGACAGTACTAACTATAACTAGCAGTACTAATATTATAAGTAGCAGTACTAATGACTGAGTTAATATCCTTCAGTCTTCATTAGCAGCACCAATCTTCAACTAGCAGTACTAAGTCATTCTAACAGTATTAACTTGTAGAAGCCTTTAATTCCCAACAGTACGGTACGAACAAGTGTATATCTTTTTTGGGTACGACTATCGGTACCCTATTAACTCACTAAAAAGTATTAAAAAATTATAAAAAATTTTTGTCCTTCTATTTACGTTATAACACACATTTTTATCAGTTTCTGCTTTATATTTTTTTAAAGTTTAATATTTTTGACTTGTCAAACTTTATATTTTTTGTTCCGCACTTTTCGTTTCACAGTTTTATAATATAAACAAAATTAAAAAAACAAAAAAACCCCAAAAATTATAAGATACAAATGATGTTTTAAGAGGTCTTTATAACATCTCATTTTTTCTACAAGAAATATTCTTACCAATCTTGACTTGAACATCAGTTTGCATTCAATCGAGATTTTTAATTTATATTGTGTTATCATTAGGCCACCCATAATAGGTTGGTCGACCTTGTGGTCGACTCCTAACTATAGTCGGTCGCCTCATTGTGAGGTGGTCGTGGTTGTCGGTCGAGTAAATGAGTTTGGGTCTAAGTGTTCGTGTATGCGACCGATTTAAGCCACACTTCTCTTTTTTTTGATTTGTTTTGTTTTGTGTATTAGCCTAATAAAATAACATGATTTACTTTTGTTTTGGGATGTTGCAGGTTTATAACTTAGGTTGTTGATTTTTATTAATAAATAATAAATAATCAAGTAATATTTTAAGCTCTTAAAGTTTGAATTTGTTGTCATTTATTTATAAGTAAGTAATAAGTTACATATAACTAATAAGTAACTAGTCATTTTATTTGTAATGTTTCTAAATGAATTGTTGGTTTTATGTAATGATTTTTTTATTATTAACGAAATTTAATTTTGTTGTTAACAAAAAACAGATGTTGGTCGTCTTACTTAGGCTAAAAGGTTGATTGTAAGTTGCCAGAGAGAGAAAGCTGATGTGACAGAAAAAATGTAGGTCGCTTGGTGTCCTTACTGAGGGTTGCCTTATTTCTAAAATTGTTTATCATTAAAGATATTTTTTTGGTAAAGCGTTTCTCGGTAAATTTTATTACTCAAAAAACAATTAAGAACAAAGCATGTGGGTGAATCCATATCTCAGCCTAAATTAGGTGAAACAAACACCCCAACTATGCTTCAAACCTAACCTATCATAAGAATGACATGCCAAACTTATGAGACCTATTACATACACTATTTAAGTTGACCACGAAGACTGGCTGAATCCCCACCTCCGCATAACACTTATTAGATTTTGAAAGAAAAACTGAAAAAACGCTTCACTTCCTGACCTTGCATTAGCAAATGCCCTTTGAGCATCATTCAAGCCACAATCATCAAAGTCATCATCGTCGTATGGGTTATCCCGGTAAGTCTCTTTACATTGTTCATACAAGCTAGTGTTTCCCACTCCACTGCCACTTTAAGGACCATTATTAGTTTGTGCCATAAAACATGCAGTTGCATCATAAACCTCATCCACTTCACTTTCACTATATGCATCAACGCGATAATCAATTTTTTTAACGGCTTTCCTTCATCATCCACAAGCATAAGTTTTTCATCCAACATTTGTCTTTCTACTGTTTAGTACTTTTTTAATAGCATAGCTTTATTATGTAAAACCATCTAGCAAGATACTAGAAAATATCAAAAGTACATTACAAGATTGGAGATATCGCTAAAACCTGGTTAATAAACCATAGATTTCAATCTAATTTGAATTTCTTGCACCTATTGCTTACTTAATAAAATGATAAGCTTTGAACATCCATGAATATATATACCACTATAATTGGAATCATTGAAATAAAATACCTTAACATTAAGCTCCTCAGTATATGCCAAACAAAGGTGAAAATGATCACTTCAAAGCATTGGAGTTGGAAAGGCAAGAACATCTCCCTTTTTTGGAGTTGGAAAGGAAAAAACATCTCCCTTTTTTTTTCTCAATGCACATAAGATTAGTAAAATTGCATACTCTTTTGAATTCGAAGCTCAACTAGAACGAACATAGAAGAAGAATTTAATACAAAGAGAACAAACGTTTTAATACTCTTCACGAAGATAATTCCACCTAGTTTGTCGATGAATAAAATTACTTTTGGGAGAATGAGTAATTATTTTTTGAATCCCAAAATATATTTATGTACAAAATATAAGAAAAAGACCTGGGCAAGAAGGTAGGTTAAAGATTTGAAAGAAGAGGAAAGAGTGTCATATGGGTCGTTAAACTATTGAATCTAACTAAGCAACTTTTACCCTTCGCCCTAAAAGAAACACAGGTGTGAGAAAAAAGCTTAATGTCACTCAGAATGATCATTTTTCATCCGAGAGTGATTGTTATGTGTACTTACATTACAGGACATTTCCTTAAAACCCCTAATTATCACTGACCTGTTATTCCTCGACCCTGAATTCCATCTACGTCGACAGACATAATTTCTATTAAGCCTGAAAATATATATCTACTTCTTATATAAAGGAAGGTTTGTCCCCCAAAACCTCTTATCAAAAAACACATGGCTTTTTAATTTTTTAACAACCGTACGATCATTTCCTATTAACAAACGCTTCCCTATCATACACCGTCCCCAATTTGTAACCCTAAACCCACCCCAAAATTTTATTAGTCATACCAAAACCCTTACAATATATGATCCATCTTTATTATTATACCAAAATCTTAAATCTGTATGTTCATTAAACCACAAACATAGACACAATCACTATTATGAATCGATATGATAAACCCTCTCCCAATTTTGTAAGGCATAATAAAGTAAAAAAATTTATAATGATTATCATATCATATTCTGTTATTTTAGGAATTATTATTTCGGCATCTAATATTCAAAGGTTACAGGTTAGTTTTAATTTTTTTGTTTTTTTATTAGTTTTTTTATATATGATATGCAATGTGTAAGGATAATGACAGATTCAAATAAACCATCACAATTCAAATATTGTAACCTTATTCCATGATTATAGCTAAGCTTACAATTCAGTCAAATTGAGGTTTGTTGTATATGTATATTTATTTATATTTTGTGCGTCTTTTGTTGTATATGTATATTTATTTATATTTTGCTTAACGATATTTCAAGGTATAACGAGTCAAATGCACATACCGATGTATTTAGCGTACTGACAATGACAACAGAGGGATGGATGGATCAGACTATTCCTCAACTATAGGCTCCCAGTAACAGCTTAAAGTCAATAAACCCTTCATCTAAAGGTAGCAGCTTTCCCTTCTTGATTTCGATTATGACACTTCTAATCTGTTTGCATCATGGGTGTGTCGGGAAATGGGTCAAAATAGGTGCAATTTGGAAGTTAGCAAATTTGGTACAAACTTAACATGTTTACTTTTTATGTAGGTATGGGTAAAGTTGAGGTGCAAGGCGAGTCGTAGCATGATCATGTAGCGTAATAGCTCTCGAATTTCACACGCAACAACTAGTGAAGAAACTAATGAACAATCTTGAAGATATCTATGACAATATGTGAGTTGATAATGTATGATTATGTTCACTGATTTTCCTTTAATGTTTATTATACATACTAATGACTTCCTTTTATGGCCTTTTAGGTTGTAATCGCATTCTGAAGGATAGAGCTTCAGTTGATCTCCCAAGCAACTTGATCACTCTCCCATGGTAAGCACAAATATTAGTTATGAATTTTTCACAACTAAAAATACATGAGTTTATATAGTTCCTCTACTCAATCGTATTTATATTAGCTAATACTTTATATGTACGACATATATTCTTATGCATACTTTACCTGATTATGTATCAATAATGTTGGTCTTCGTTGAAATGAAATTTATTTTGAGGAGTAATCTGAATCTTTAATTTGCAGGTTTGAAGGAATAAAAGGAAGGTAATGGCCATGGAAAAACTTAGTTGTTTGGCAATGCAAGTGTAGATTCTCGAGCGTGAGCTGTTTCTTTTTCGGTAAGAACCATGGAGCCCATTACTGAAAATACACAGTTTAACTTGATCAATGTCTAATTATCTTACATACCACTTTGTTGGAATTTAGATGAAAACCTACAATTTTGTTTTATAGCTCTAAAAAATATAAAGCATTTTTTGTTATAGATATTACAAAATAAAGATGGATGCAGATGCTCAGCTACAGATAGTGTCATAAGGGAAATCTAACATTCTACCATCTGATATAGTTCTTCCTTTCCATCCAATAGTTGTGGGCCCTTAGGAAACATAGATGCAGAAACGTTAGATGCATGGAGATTGTACTTGGCTACCCAAAGATCATTAACATATTCTATAGGGACATAAATACAAAAGGTACTTTTTATTCCTCGGTCACAACAGTACACCATATTCTCACATTGCTAATGTGAGAATGCAACAAGTGGTAGAAGATGATATGGTTTCAGCTAGACAAGTTGATCGAAGCCTAGGGACTAAAGATTTTAACATGTTTGTTATTGGTTGAGTTTTTCTTATTACATGACTACTACTTTATTTTAAGAATTCTATGTATTACTGTTTTGTGATTTTTAGATTGCTTACTATGGGTCGTTTAATGTCTGTGAGCTTTGGTGAGACGTGTTCATCAAATGAACACTTGCAAATCACTGCTGATTGTTTCCAAAGATATTGAAAGCGAGGCAGTGGCTGCTCTCATTCTTAACAACCTCCGCGCGTGCTGGTATTAAGGTATGATATTGTTTACCCTCTTTTCTGTAAAATTTAACAGTGATTAATAAATTTACGGTTTTGTTCTTCTGCATTATTTTCTGTATCTAATAAAACAATTTGTTTTGTAGGTTTGTGTCATTAAAGCTCCTTGATTTGGAGAGAACCGATAGTCAAACTTGCAAGACCTTGCAACTCTTACAGAGGATATGTGGATATTTTGTTTCTGACTTTGATTTTGATGTATTGCTTTTTCGCGGTATTATGATTCCTAATAAACTGGTCAATAATTTGCTGTAGGTTATAACTGATGAGCTTGGCATGAATCTTGAAAAAATGTCGCCAGAAATGCTCGGTACTTGCAAAAGGGTAACATGGCTTTCCTACCACTACTCTTGCTTACTAACAAGATAGAGTATGCAATATATGCTAATATATGGAACATATGTTTAAATTTAGATTACAATACCAAAGGATGATACCGTTATTCTTGATGGGGCTGGTGACAAGAAGGGAATTGGAGAGAGATGTGAACAGGTTTGTACCACAATTTGCTCTAGGTAAATACGTTTATCCCATTTGTCTACTCTGTGTCTAATATAGTATGATATGTTGCTGCAGTTTAGATCATTAATTGAGTTAAGCACTTCGAATTATGATAAGGAAAAGCTCCAGGATTTATTAGCAAAGCTTTTTGGCGGAGTTGCTGTATTGAAGGTGTGTTTTAATGTTACCATCTTTACATGAACATGGTAGTGAATCGCCTAGAATTTTAACCCATACCATTTTGTGAATGGAACAGAATTGATAACTGGATCGAATAGTTTTTTTATCGTTTCTGTTATACATTGGGAGTTTACACCTGTATCAAGAAAGATGGATTTCAATTAGTATATTTAATGAATATTTTCAGATGGCGGAAATATCAAATGACTTAGCCGCCTTTACACAGCCTTAATTGCTTTGTTGCAAATAGTTTGCATCATTCTTTAAAGATTTGCATCATTTTCTTTGATGTCTGTGAACTTAGATACATTTCAATCTTTTAATTAGTAACATATTTATATTTAATTTTGTTGATACCGCTGCACATTGGAAATTATGTGTAGTGACATAAGAAAGCGCATTACGTAGTTACATTGGAACATTTGTAACTTATTCTATGATAGTTTCTTTTTCTTTTTTAAGCATTTCTTGATGATTTATATTGTCATATAGTTTCCTAACATGTGTATTTTCTTGCAAGTTTAAAGTATGTGATTAATAGTTTGTGGCAATGCTCAACAACATCAACGGTTCAACATGAAGCAAATGCATGTGCAAGGGTTATATTAGACAGTTGACAATAAGCTTAAGCTCAATGTTAAAAGAACAAGCATGTCTCATTGTCATCTACTCTTATGGGTTTTTGGTATTTTCTTTATCTGGTTATATCTGTTTTTTAACTTGGTGTTTTAATATGTCCAACTTAAAACTGTTCGGGTTTTTAAATATTTTTAACCCCATACAATTGTTCCTAGTTAAAGGGGATTTTGGATTTACATTTTGGAATTGATTATTTGACAATTGTTACTTGAAATATGACAATCAGTTTTCCGATTCTTTGGTCAAAGAATCATGTTTTGATAATAAGTTTCATGCAAGAAAGTTTAACGATATCTTAAAACTATGTTAATAATCTTATCTTAGAATAACTTTTAAAGCTAGCCGCCCATGATGCGAGCCTTGAATCTAGTTATATATAGTTCAATATTTTTCCTTTACTATTGAATACATAAATTGCTTTTGTGATGCCGACATCAACAATATGTATTGCGAAGTTGATGGTGACGACTAACGAGATAAACTTGTTAATTTGTTATATAGTAAATGTAGATGGGTTTTGAAATCTCTTGAGATCTTGAGAACACTACTATAGTACCATGGATTATGCTACCAACATATAACACAAACGGTGTTTCGTAGCAAGGTGGGCATTTTTTGTGGGACGAAGAGAGTTATCAGTAAATTGAAATGTAAACAAAAGACTGAAATAAAAAAGATCTAATAAAAAAAGACCGAACCGAACGGTTTGCAATTTCTAATAATCAATATTTTCAGTTTGGGGTTTGGTTTAACTAAAAACCGTCTCATTTTTTATTTTTTATTTTATTTTTTGAACTTAACTAAAAACCGTCTCATGCTCACCCCTTTACCATTACAAGACAAACTTGTCCTTATTGTTATTAAGAATGGACATGGATGGTTCGGTGATTTGTGTTGACTAAACTCTATGATCATATAACCTTAAAGAAATTGCGTTCATAGTTCGTGTAACCCGAAAGGTAACCACACCAATAGTCCCTAAACTAAACGTATTAGTTTGAATCATTCTTAATTAATCCCTGTGCAATTTTCTCCTTCTATTCTCAGCCCACTAGCACCACTTCAACGACCATGAACCACAAAACATCATTCTAATTGAACGCATAACTCTAAAACATCATTTAAATTTGAATGAACAAATTAAAAAAAGATTTAAACCATTCACAAAAAAATATAAGTCAATACAATCAGATATAACCACAATATATTTTCTTCTTTTTCTGTGTTTTTATAATAAAGCAAAAGAAATCTGGGAAAAACCATTACCTTCAAAGGATTAAATTTAGCGAAGAAATTATGACTCCATGCACCTTTTTAACTTGGCATCGGATACAACCAAAATTTACTTTTTTTATATTTTGGTTGCTGAAAACTACTAGCAGTATTAATATATCGTAGCAACTAGCAAGATGCATGTTTTTTTTTTTTAATTGTTTGGCTGAATAATCTGGTAGGTTTCGTAAGAAGCAATTTGTGGTCATCCTCATGCCAACTTTGTATATTTATACTTATGTTTTGATTTTATCGATGATATTTTTAATGGCAATTTCATTAGTAGACTAGCATCTTAGCATGCGACCAAATGCGAAAATAAAAAATTGCAACTTAAACCGGCAAGTTGGTACGGTACGGGGCAAGTGTGTATTGATTACTCCGATATCTGTTTTTGACAAGCAAAAACAAAGAGACTTAAATATTATATAAGTTTGTGACTTGGTCAACTTTAACACTTCACATTCCATGGAGATTTTTGTCTTATTTTGTTTTATCGTATTTCTAAAGTTGTTTATCATGCAAGATTCCTTATACTGTTACATTTTTAACGGTATAATTTTATTATCTAATATTTGAAACAAAAAACTTTAGCGTTTATGCTCCTCTAGCTATGCTAAACTGAGGTGAAAATGACCGCTTAAAAGCATTGGAGATGGAAAGGCGATACTTTTTTATTATTGCACATAGGATTAACAAAATTGCATACGCTTTTGTAATCGAAGTTGAGCTAAAACGAACTTAAAAGAAGAATTTAATACAAAGAGAACAAACTCTTTAATACTTTTCATGAAGATCATAAGTGAACAAAACACGTATTTGTATAAAATCTAAGAAAAAGACCTAGCAAGAAGGTAGCCTTAAAGATTTGAAAGAAGAGGAAAGAGTGTTATATGGAGTTGTTAAACTATTCGATCTAAGTTAGGAACATTTATCTTTCGCCCTAAAAAAGAAAAAAAATGTGAGGAAAAATATTAAATGTCTTTGAGAATGATCATTTTCATATGAGAGTGATTTTGTTAGAGTGTACAATTGATGCTACAGGAAAAAGTTCTCGATCAAAGGTATGTGTGCTAACATTACAGATTTATCTCAGAATTTGGTTGAACGCTTTAAAGCGACTACACTTTTTACCTTTTGAGTGGGTGATATCTCTAATGTAGTAAAAGAGTAATATTATTGAATTGTGTTTTTAATCAAGATCGACTATGCAATTAAAATAAATACATAGCTTAATGAACAAGCAATGTAAACCCAAAATCTAATAGATCCGAACCCGCAATTTGGTTTGGGCCATCTAGTCATATAACACTCCCTCGCAGTTTATACGAGATGCTTTCGAACGAACAAACTAAAACATATATTGAAAGCCGCTTTTTCTTTTTTTTCTATCGTATTTTTTTCGCCGCTCGAATTGTAAAGGAGTATTAGCCAATAAATTAAGGCTCGAGCCCGTGTATGAGTTCATGTTCATTAAGGTTTGTCTGTTGTTATCATTATAAATATTTGATGATAATACAAAGTATCCCACGGAAAATTTTATCATCTAACAATATCTCCCCTGTAAACTTTCCCGAACCCCGCTCGACTAATACCACAATGCTTACGTACGTTTGTCAAGAGAGATAGTTAGAGATTCTTTATAAAAAAAATACAAATGTATCAGAGTGAAAGTATCATCATCTCTTAAGAACACACTATGCTAAGCTAGCATGCTTGTGTTGCTCATCCATAACCTTCTACTTGTGTTTTAGTTTAGGTTTGGGAGAGTTTCATTTGTCATTCAATTGAGAAAGTGTTTCGCAACTTTCTCTTGTAATTTTTTGATTCATTTCTAATAAGAATTAATTAACTTAAAAAAGTATGAATGGTTTTATTAGTTGTCAAATGGGTCTTGTGTAAACATATTCTTTTTTTACTCAAATTTCGGGACCAACAAATTGTATTAGAGCGGGTGAATCAACCTCAATAATCCAGATATGCTTTGACTACTAATAACTTTCAAAATTGATTTAAAAAAGAGTCAAAAAAATTGGTATCATTATGAGGAGTCAATTTGAAAAACTTGAGTAAAATGGTTTCAAGAAGTTTGTAGTGTGTCAATTTCACACACATGAGACGTGTCTCAATTATTACCTAATTAGTTGAGTCATTGCCTTAAGCGCAAAGTGCCTATACACATGCTATGCCTATTTGTATATCCATCTATAATGATGTGGGACAAATTTAAATGTTATTGTTAATTAAAATTGGTTGTGCCAAAATTCGATCAAAGTGTTTGTACTTCAAAAATTAACGTTGTAACATTTGAGAGGGAAAAACACATAGATAAAGACTTTTATATTGACAAGTCCATATATCCAATCCCCACACAAAAAATCCCCACACACAAACCCTACAAAAAAACAGAAGTCTTTGAAAATCATAAGATGTCTATGAAAATCCTAAGAAGTCTATAAAAATCTTTAGAGATCACTGATAGCGAAGAGGTCTCTGAAAAACCCAAGAGGTTTCTAAAGAAACCAAGAGGTATTTGAAAAAATAACCAATGTTTTAAAAACCGGTTCGACCCGACCAGTTGAACCGGTTGAACCGGGAACCGAACTGAAGACCGGTCCATTGTGAGCTGGGTTTTTAATGAAACCAGAACCGGATTGAACCGCCGGGTTTTGGTTGACCCGGGTCAAACCGCCGGATCAAAACCGGTCGGTTCATCACTAATCAAAGGAAAATAAAGAGAATAATGTGTAACATTAGATTATGTCATCGGATTTGTCGGATGTATCATTGAACCTTGGCATAGATAGTAGTTGAAAATCGATGGATAAAACAACACGTTGCAGTGATGGTGGTTTAAAATGAGGATTCGTCTCTGTTAAAAAGTTTTGTTTTTCGAGAAATTTTACAGTATAGTGGTTGAAGATGATGCAAACGTGGTTGGGAGGATGAGTGGTGACAAATGAGTTTAGGAAAATGTAAAAAGGTTTGTAGTATACTAGTTGTGCTCATTGAAATGAGTTTTTAAAATATTCAAATAATTTTGAATTTTAAATGACTTTTTTTGGAATATGTTTTTTATCATGCGTATCTATTAGTTTGATAGTATTTAGTTTGGTACTACTAGAAACCAATAATCACTTACGTTTGTTTTTAGAATCGGTAGTTTTTCCTTTGTTTGTAAAACCGGGTTGACTCGGCGGTTTAACCGGTTGAACCGGTAACCCGGTGACTCAATCGGGTCAATTAAAAACCCGGGTTTTAAAACATTGAAAATAACCCAAGAGGTATCTAAAAACACAAAAGGTCTTTGAAAAACCCAAGAGGTCTCTAAAAATTAACCCAAGAGTTCTCTTAAGAGTTTTTTTTTAATAAAAACAATTTCAAAAGTATTCAAGTACTAGTTATGCAAAGTCTGTAGGGACCGTTTATGCCAAATCAACAGACTGCATTTGCAAAGTTTTTAGGGACTACCTGTGCAAAGTTGTAGGGACTGTATTTACAAAGTCAATTGTGATTGTATTTGAAAAGTCATTCGGGAACTGATTTTGCCAAATCATCAAGGACTACACCTTTTACCTTTTGAACTTTCCCGAACCCTCCTTGACCAATACAACCACTCTACTCGGCAAAGTAGTTAGTTGTTGATTTGATAATTCTACTGGCATTTTGAGAGCTGTTAAAACTATTTTAATTTAGCCATTTTTTAAAACTTTAAAGTAAAAGCTGCTTATTTTTTGAACAATGAGTACCACGAGAAAAGTTTCATGTAGAACACTCTATAATTAAAGAACAATTCACTCCATCTCAACCATTCATTTTATTTGCATCTAATGGTTTAAATCAATTCTTATTTTAATTTAATTAAAAAACCCACTTTCATCATATTTTTTAAAAATTAAATATCTCATAAACCGTTAATCGTTACGCAAAACGAAATATACCATCGCGACGAGAATTAAATCATCTTTCTATAGAGAGGCACTTCTATATACTTTCGACGAACTTTTTTTTTGATTTTTTTTTCAATCACGTCTGAAAAAATCACATGTGATTTGTACCACAATCACATGTGATTTCTTTCGACGAACTTTTTTTTTCAGTCACGTCTGAAAAAATCACATGTGATTTGTATCACAATCACAACATGTGATTTGTACCACAATCACATGTGATTTCTTTCGACGAACTTTTTTTTTCAGTCACGTCTGAAAAAATCATATGTGATTTGTACCACAATCACATGTGATTTCTTTCGACGAACTTTTTTTTTCAGTCACGTCTGAAAAAATCACATGTGATTTGTATCACAATCACATGTGATTTCTTTCGATGAACTTTTTTTAATTTTTTTTCAGTCACGTCTGTAAAAATCACATGTGATTTCGTATAATCACATGTGATTTTTTTAAACGTGACTGAAAAAATAAGTTCGAAAAAAGTACGTCGAAAGTATATAAAAGTGCCCCTCTATAGAAAGATAAAAAAAATACTCGTTGCGATGATGTATTTTTTTTCTTTTGACGATTTACCGTTTTCAAGATATTTTATTTTTAAGTGAAAGGAGGGAAGTGGGTTTTTTTATTTTGATGAAAAAAATGAGTGGCTAGAATTCACCCATTTGTTTTTTAAGATGATAATGTTCTATAAGGATCTCACCTCTGAGTACCACGGGTTAAAGAAGCTACTTTTGCATATATTATGTTCAACAAGTAGGAAATTTCACTGAGATTGTTAGATCATTTTATTTGTACTCGTATATTTTTGATTTCAAAGAAAGAATCAAGGTTTCAAATATCGTGAATCGATAGTCGGATGGTCGACCTCCTTATAGCTTGTAATCTGTCTAGGCGAGATTAATCGATGATTAATCAAATTCCTATTTTCGGTAAGTTTTGGGTATTTCCGACGAGTTTTGTGTATTCCCGGCATGATTTTCGTAGAAAACAAACTTATAATAGATATTCACAACTAGCAAAAGTGATTAAAACATGTTTACGGCGAGTTTTGAGTATTTCTAGCAAATTTGACCACCATTGACCGTCTTTTACCATTATTAACCATGGTTGACTGATTGTTTGACCGATTAATCGGCCATGAAAAGGTTGGCGGTCCAGTAACGCCTGAGCAGTGATTAATCGGTCTTGTAGGCATTTTTTTGCAACACTGAAAAAAATATAAGTCTTATGAAAAGAATAAGGTAATGAATACTATAACAATATTAATCAATGTTGCAAAAAAAAGTCTACAAGGCTGATTAATTGCCGCCTAGGCGCTACAAGGTCACCGACCTTGCCGATTTATGCCACTGGGTCAAACAAATAGGTCAACCGTGGTCAACGGCGATCAACGGTGGTCAAACTTGTCAGAAACCTTCTAACCTTGCCGGAAGTACCTAAAACTCACCGAAAACTTATTTTGATCACTTATAATAACTGTTTAAATCTAATACAAGTTGTTTTTTTGAATTTGCCAATAATACCTAAAACTCGCTAGAAATACACAAAATTTGCTGAAAATACCCAAATTTTGCCAGAAATGCCAATCCGATTAATCCCGCCTAGACCGATTACAAGCTACAAGGTGGTCGACCGCCCGGCTAACGATTCACGATTTTTGCAACCTTGATATTAATTACTCTTTTGACATGCATTTCCTACCATATGCTTAGTGATATGTCTTTCTTATTAGTTTGAATAAAAATTTGTTATATTTTAGGTTGATAATGCACGATCATGTAGTTCAGATCAGATTAGGTCATGGGAGATCTAAATTCAAGCCTCGGTTCATTATTAGTGCAGGGTTTGTAATAAATAGGGCCGTCTCATGGATTTTAGTGGCCCCGTGCCATGACCATAAAGAGGCCCTTAAGCACACACATAATATACATATGTATGAGTAGTGAATGAACTAATTAAACCCGATTCTCATACCGTGCATATGTACAATAGAAGTGCATGAAATTTGGTGGCCCTCGTGAAGTGGTGGCTCTGTGCAACCGCACCTCTTGCACTCCCCTAAAGACGGCCCTGGTAATAAATCACTACGTATGGCGAGACATGTATAAATAATAAAAGAGATTTCCAATAAGGAAGGAAAAGATATACGCCAATAACTACATTTTCTAGCTTTATATGGTTTACACATTATGTGATCTTTTATATTCATTGCTAATTAATGCCCCCTTCAAGCAAAGAGGTGGTGGACCAATACGAAGCTTACCTGGAAAATGTTTAAAGACTTTTAGTAAATATATCTGCCAACCAAAGCGTGGTTGGAACAAAATGAGTATAGAAACAACCTCACGCACAAAATAATAATCAATGTCAGTATGCTTTGTACGTTTGTGAGAGATCTTAAAAATATGGCACTACGACTGCAACAAAGAATCGTCGCACGATCACGAGGCAAATTATCTAGTTCTCGAACAAGATGTGTGATCCACATAAGTTTGTTGTTGTGTTTGCCACGGCACGGCATAAAGATTCACAACTAGAGCAAGACACAGCGGATTTCATTTTGGCACCCAATGAGATTTCCACCTACGAAAATGGAGTATCGTATATAGAGCGTCGAATTCCCACGCGACTAGCACAATCCGCATATGAGAGATGTCATAGGAGGATGGTGAAATGACAGACCATATGAATGTGTGCCTTTAATATACCGAAGAATTCTTTTGACTGCGTGATAGTGGCGGTATGTGGTAGGAGCATGAAGAAATTGACACTACAAGAAAATTGGCCTTTAATGACGAAACGAGTTTGGTCACTAACAATGTAAAAGTTGGTCACAAAGAGGTCTAGTGACCAAAATCGATGTCGTCACCAGTCGTCACTATAGCTCCGTCACTATTTCAGTTACTGACGAAATTATACGTGGTCACTGATCTGTGACGAAAATAGTGGTCACCATTTAATCCTGTTAGTGACGAAAAATTTCGTCACAGCGACTAAAGTGACGAAAAAGTGGTCACTGTTATTTACTATTAGTGACGAGAAAGTCGTCACATACGGTGGCAATAGAGACCAATAAAGTGGTCACTAATTATGAACATATAACAAAAAAAATAAAAATTGGAGCTAGCGTTTGTTTCACTGCATAATCGATGTTGCAAACAAACTAAATCTGAATCTGTAGCAATACAAATACAAATCTAGATCTAACATACTAACTTCATAAAAATAATAACTTCTCGCAAAACACGAAGTAAATGGTTGAAAAAAGCTAACAAGACACCTTCTGTGTCAATGGTCACGTCCAGGAGTCGAGAGGTTCGATCTGCAAATGTATATAATTAGTATTTGAGCCACTTAATGAACTGTTACAGCGATAAAACGAGTAAATAGATTTTAGAAATTAGAACTAAAAATAATAACTTCTCGTAAAACACGAAGTATATGGTTGAAAAAAGCTAACAAGACACCTTTTGTGTCAATGGTCACGTCCAGGAGTCGAGAGGTTCGATCTGCAAATGTATATAATTAGTATTTGAGCCACTTAATGAACTGTTACAGCGATAAAACGAGTAAATAGATTTTAGAAATTAGAACTAAAGTAAGGATAACTAAGATTGACAAAGTTAAAGGATATATATTTTTATCTGCTTATTGCATAGCATCGCCCATCCGCCTCGTGTGGAACCGAATCTTAAGCATTGCATCTCTAGCTCCTAATAATGCTTTAACTGTCTAAATGAGTTGTTTCACTGAATTACTCCATCCACTGCTCAAATATTCAATAACTTAATATCAATGTAATCGGCACAAGTACATAAAGATAAAGTATTTATATTCAAAATGTATCGTAAATACAGTAATGTGCCAACTGTGTAAAAACGGATAGTATATCAATTTATAATCATTTTATAAAAGCATTTAGGTATAAATTATTCTGAGATCATACTACTTGTACCAACTATTTTGTATCGAAACACTTTATTTAGTTGGATGGATGAGAAATAGAAATGTGAACTTGCCTCAAGTGATGGTAAAGATGGAAAACCCTTCAGCGTTGATATTTTATTCTTGCTAGCAGCTAATACCTGTTAACAACCAATAGGTCAAAGAATGACATAAACAAAGCCGGAAACGAAAAGCTGATTAGAGGATGAAAGAAACCTGTAATCGTGGCTGACTGCCATTGAAAGAGACTTCAACTTATTTTGTGCAACCGACAGAAACTGAAACAACGAACGAAATTAGAATTAAGCGTAAAGGTTTCTATCATAGGTATATCAGATAAAATCACTAAGTTAACTGATAGATCTTGACCAAAGAACTTAGAACCACTTTTGATTTAACTAGTTTCTATTCTAAATAATGAGTCATAGGGCACCAGAAACATTTCTTACTCAGATAGCAATTAGTAAACCCGGACAAGGAAGTGAGGAACCCACATACTTAACTCTATCACCTGCATAAATAGACAGTTCTCATCCCACAGAGCCCATAAACATAACAGGACAATTCGGCCCACTTACTTATAAATGGATTGATTTGTGTTACGCGTTATCTCTGATCAAATCAAAACTTTAAAAGAAAAAAAAGAAGTGTAATAAAGGTGTATTTTTTATTCATACAACATTACAACTCGCTAAATCATTATTATTCAAAGATTACTGTATAAAAGTGACAAAGTTGGTAAAAGAACACCAACAAATAATACTCTCAATCGAGGTATTATCATTTCAATTTCCGGTGAACTTGGAATATAGTTCCCAAATCGAACCAAAGATTTAACACTTGCCATTTGTGTCTCTACGAAATACGGCTCACCTTAAAAAGCAATTTTTAAGAGCTACCGTGAAGTAGTTGATTATTTGGTTTAAGTCTCTTCCGTGTAACCGTTAAAAATTTGTTGTGAATAATAAATTTAAAAATCCAAAAAAATTAGTGTAGAATTTTTCTTTTAATTTTAGATTTTTCCTTTTTGATTTTCTCTTTTTAAGTGCATGCGCACTCGCTCGCAAACTCGTAACCGTAACCGTCGTCAACAACAACAAACCCCTCCGGTTGTTGTTGAACCTGTTAATTTAGAAGAACCAATTCCCGATCAAACCATAGTTGCGATGGCAGATCGAACTATGGAGGAATTACTTTATGCACCCACCGAGGGTTACGGAGAAGATATTGTTTTACCCGAGATCAATGCCGATCATTTTGAGATCAAAACTAATTTGCTTCAATTGGTTCAAGCGAACCCGTTTCATGGTTTAGAAAATGAAAATCCTCATGCTCATATTAATAGTTTTAAAAGGATTACTTCGACCTTACGATTTAGGAATGTGCCTAATGATGTGATTAAGCTTATGATGTTTCCTTATTCGCTCGAGGGAGCCGCTAAAACTTGGTACGAGAAAGAACCTCCGAATTCAATTTTAACTTGGGACGATCTCGTTACCAAGTTCGTTAACCAATTTTTCCCTCCTTCGAAAACCACTCACCTTAAGAACAAAATTTCTCGTTTTTCACAAGAATTCGATGAATCTTTTAGTGAAGCGTGGGAACGTTTTAAGGGTATGCTTAGATCTTGCCCTCACCACGGATTTTCGGAGTTAACTCAAGTTGATACCTTTTATAATGGTTTAAACGAGAATGAACAAGACTCCTTAAATGCCGCGGCGGGTGGTAATTTGTTAAGTAAGACTACTAGGGAAGCTTTGAATATAATTGAAAACAAGTCAAAAGTGCGTTATTCGAGAAACAAAACAAATGCTTCTAGGGTTAATTCTAGGGAAAATGTTAGCAAAACGGATGAACGAATTGATAAACTTGCGGATCAACTTTCGACCTTAGTCGAGATTGTTTCTAAAAAGGTTGTTGTCCCTCCCGCACCGGTTAAGGCGGTTGAGGAAAATTGTGTTACTTGTGGTGGAGCTCATGCATGGTATAATTGTCCGGCTACCGATAATAATCAAAATGTTTGTGCAACCACGGGAACTTATAATCAACAAGCCCCACCAAATCGAGTTAGTAATCAAATGGCACCACCAGGATTTGCTCCGGTGCAAAATCAAAGTCAAAATAGGAATTATAATAATCAAGGTCAAGGGAATAATTTCAATCGAGGGAACAATTTTCAAAATCAAGGTTTTCAAGGTCAAGTTAATCATGCTTCGAATTTTCAAAACCAAGGGTTTCAAAATCAACCGTTTCAAGTGCCTAATAATCAAGTGAACGATTTTTCAAATGATTTTTCGAATTACAAGAAGTCTAATGATCAAACGATTAGGAATTTGCAATACCAAATCACTTCGATGAAAGGAGAGTTAAAGAACGAGATTCAAACTACCATCAAGAATCAACAAACCGCTTTGATGAGTCAAAATAATGCTTTTCAAAACACGTTGCAAAATAATCTTCAAAACATGTTAAGTAGTTTCTTTCAAGCCCAAGCCTCACCTTCGGGTACTCTTCCGAGTAATACGATTCCTAACCCGAAGGGCGAGATGAAAGCAATCACTACCCGAAGTGGTGTAGCTTACGAGGGACCCTCGAATCCAACTAAACCTTCCCCGAAAAAGGTAGTGGAACGAGAGACCGAGGAAATAACGGATGAGGAGCAAAATAATTTCCAAGGAAGTACCGCTCAAATCCCACCTCCGGTTATCCCTAAACCAATTCCGGAACCCGAGATTCCGAAGACTTTACCAAAATCAACTCCGATACCGGAACCCGAGATTCCGAAGACGGTACCTAAGGCAAATATTCCTTACCCTTCAAGACGAGACAATCAAAAGAATCGAGAAAAAGCTTCATACCAAAAAGAAAAGATTTTTCAAATGTTTCAAGATTTGCGTTTTGATATAAGTTTTGCGGATGCTTTGTTTTTAATGCCGAGATTTGCTCCTACGATTAGGGATTTGTTAATGAATAAAGAAAAGTTGCTCGAATTAGTGAAAATTCCATTGAACGAGAATTGCTCGGCAATGCTCCTTAAAAAGCTTCCCGAAAAGCTAGGAGATCCGGGTAAATTCCTTATTTCAAAGTGAATTACCCCGTTGAATGTGGGATATGCCTCCGCCTATGGCCGATCTTGGTGCCAGCAAAATCAAATGCCCTTTTCCGTGATTTTGAAAAAAACTTTCGTTACCAGGCCCGAACTTTCACCAACCCGAAAGTCTTTAGAGTAAGGCATACCGATCCCAACCTTACCCTAAGAGGATTAGCCGAAAAGTCTAACTTTACAGTTGAACATTCCATTTTCCCGCCCGATTTCGTATTGTCGATTTCGAGAGCTGATTCGCTCTTATTACCTCTTATTACTTGGAATGGTCATTTTTTGGAAAATCGAGATCGTACCTTAATTGATGTTTATGAAGGGAAAAATCAAACACTCCGTGTGATAACGAAGCCGGTCACTTTTAATTTAGACCAAACCAGAAATAACTCCTCTACGAATGACAAACCGTAAAACCCGAATTGTCATCATTGAATGAAATATGTGAGAAGGATGTTCCGGAATTATTAGATTCCTAGTGATAATTTTTTCAAGTGCAATTCCACTTCGACGTCTGAGCCATTTACTTCCGAATTTAACTTTTGGAAGAAATCGATGCTTTTTCTTTATGACAAATCATCTCATTGTGAAAGTGACATGATGATTGTGATCTGGAGAAGTGGGATGAGATGGAGATGTGCTTGATGCAACTGTTAAGAGTATGACGCCAGGTTGGGTGCGAGGAACGTCTGGCGCTTTGGTATGATCGTAGTAGATGTGAGCCAGGAGGATTCAGCTATATTAGACGGCGGTGCTATGTGGGGGTCTCGTTGGTGGAAATGCTGTCAAAGATGGTCGGATGGGACTGGGGTTCGCGGTACTTCTATGAGGAGCTCTGATGGTGGCTCGAGGGGGTGAGATACACGAGGTATTATCCTATACTACATCAGCAATGTGATCATATGAATGATAATGCTTTCGGGTGACATAAACTCTGGTATAAGAAACGATAAGTTACCCGTCATCATAGCAAAAGGTTTAAAAAACGATCAAAAAGAAGCTCTCATTAATGTTCTTAAATCTCATAAACGTGCCATTGCTTGGAAAATAACCGATATCAAGGGTATAACCTCGGTTTATTGTACACATAATATTTATTGATGGAAGACGATTGTAAACCATCGGTGCAAAGTCAAAGACGGGTGAACCCGAAAATTCATGAAGTCATTAAGAAGGAGGTGATTAAACTTCTTGATGCCGGAATGATATACCCGATCTCCGACAGCCCGTGGGTTAGTCCAATCCATTGTGTTCCTAAAAAAGGAGGAATGACCGTCGTTGCAAATGAAGAAAATGAATTAATTCCGACACGTCTAGTTACCGGATGGAGAGTATGTATCGATTATAGGAAGCTTAACGAAGCGACTCGTAAAGATCATTTTCCTCTCCCGTTCATGGATCAAATGCTAGAACGTCTAGCCGGCAATGAATTCTATTGTTTCTTAGATGGTTTTTCAGGGTATTTTCAGATTCCAATTGATCCTCATGATCAAGAAAAAATGACTTTTACGTGCCCGTACGGTACTTTTGCTTATCGTCGTATGCCATTTGGATTATGTAATGCTCCTGGAACCTTTCAACGTTGTATGATGGCGATTTTTCACGATATGATAGAGAAGACTATGGAGGTGTTTATGGATGATTTTTCCGTTTTTGGTGATAGTTTTGATTCATGTCTTTCTAATCTTGAACGAATGTTAAAAAGATGTGAAGACACAAATCTTGTCCTTAATTGGGAAAAATGTCATTTCATGTGTAAAGAAGGTATTGTTTTAGGTCATAAGATATCAAAGTCCGGAATTGAGGTCGACCGAGCAAAAGTCGATGTGATTGCTAAACTCCCTCATCCGACTACCGTATACAGATTATAAGTGTTTTTAGGACATGCGGGATTTTACCGTCGTTTCATTCAAGACTTTTCCAAGATTTCTAGACCAATAACTCACCTCCTCGAAAAAGACACACCATTTGTATCTTCTCAAAATTGTATCAATGCTTTCGAAACCCTTAAGAAGAAGCTTACCGAAGCTCCGATCTTAGCTGTCCCAGATTAGAACCTACCTTTCGAATTAATGTGTGATGCAAGCGATTATGCGATTGGTGCGGTTCTTGGACAACGTAAGACGAAGCATTTTCAACCGATTCATTATGCTAGTAAGACGATGACCGAAGCTCAAATTCATTACACTACAACAGAGAAGGAGATGCTCGCCGTAGTGTATGCTTTTGAAAAGTTTTGGCCATATCTTGTCTTATCTAAAAGCATTGTTTATACCGACCACTCTGCTTTGAAGTACCTCATGAACAAACAAGATGCCAAGCCAAGGTTGCTTCGATGGGTATTACTTTTACAAGAGTTCGATATCACCATTCTCGACAAGAAAGGAAGTGAAAATCTAGCCGCCGATCATTTGTCAAGACTCGAGAATCCTCACAAAGATGTTTTGGAAAATAAAGACATTAATGAACACTTTCCTTTAGAAACTCTTGGAGTTATATCAACCGGAAGTACCCCATGGTTTGCCGATTTTGCAAACTACCATGCGGGGAATTTTATCATAAAAGGAATGACAACTCAACAGAAGAGGAAATTTTTCAAAGACGTAAAACATTATTTCTGGGATGATCCCTACCTCTTTCGTATTTGTGCGGATCAAATCATTCGTAGGTGTGTATCTGGACACGAAGCTCTTGAAATCCTCAAGGCTTGTCATGAAGGACCCACCGGGGGCCATCATAGTGCCAATCTCACCGCTCGAAAAGTATTTGATGCCGGTTTCTTTTGGCCCACTATATATCGAGATGCCCATTCGATGATCAAATCTTGTGATACGTGCCAACGACAAGGCAAAATTTCTCATCGTGATGAAATGCCTCAAAACGCTATCCAAGTTTGTGAAATCTTCGACATATGGGGAATTGATTTTATGGGACCTTTTCCGTCATCCAAAGGGAATAAGTATATCCTTGTAGCAGTCGACTATCTTTCGAAATGGGTTGAAGCGAAGGCGCTCCCCACTAACGATGCTCGTGTAGTTGTGAAATTTTTAAAGTCTCTTTTTGCCCGATTTGGAACACCGAGAGCTATAATAAGCGATCGTGGGACCCACTTTTGTAATGATCAATTTGCCAAAGTGATGTCTAAATATGGAGTCACACATCGTTTAGCTACCGCTTACCACCCTCAAACGAGTGGTCAAGTGGAGGTGTCAAATCGTGGTCTTAAGCGTATTCTTGAAAGGACGGTAGGAGAAAACCGTGCCTCCTGGTCTGACAAGCTAGACGATGCTTTGTGGGCATTCCGAACCGCTTTCAAAACACCGATCGGATGCACACCCTATCAGCTCGTTTATGGAAAGTCTTGTCATTTACCAGTCGAGTTAGAACACAAAGCGTATTGGGCTCTTAAGCATGTAAATTTCGACCTCAAAACCGCGGGTGATCATCGGAAGCTGCAGCTAAATGAACTTAACGAGCTTCGAGATCAAGCTTATGAGAATTCATTAATCTACAAGGAGAAGACGAAGAAGCTTCACGACTCAAAGATCAAGAATCGAATCTTCAATGTTGGTGATCAAGTTTTGACTCTTCAACTCCCGTTAAAGATATTCACCGGAAAGCATTAAACTCGTTGGGTCCAGGACCTTTTACTATCCGATCAAGTTTTTCCATAACAAAACTGTAGAATTATCTCAACCTGATGGCCCGAATTTTAAAGTTAATGGTCACCGTGTGAAACATTACTTTGGAGGGGACATACCACCCAAGGTAGTCCCAGATCTCCATACTCTCCCTAAGGACAACTAAATTCAGGGATCGAGTTCACCCCATGCTTATCCTTTCTATTTTCTTTCTATTTTCTATTATCCAATGTGTTGTGTTGAGAGAGGCTTGTACTCTTTCCGATTTCTCGATGTTTGTTGCTTGTTTATTGTGATTTTTGTAGGATCAACCCAACAATTTTTGAAGCCTCTCGTGTCCGGTTGATTTGTCCCGTTCTACTCGAGCTTCTCATCCTTTGTGTGAAATTAGTTTGGGGAAATCCGATATCCTTTCATCATTATCGATTAACGTTTATCTTTGCATACTTCATAAACGGCTTAGATTTACGTAGAAACCCGCCTTTAAACATTGAGGACAATGTTTCGTTTTAGTTTGGGGAAGGGAATCTATCGATTTGATGTTGCTTGCTTATTGTTTTGTTCTCACGTACCCGTTTTCCCACAAAAATAGCAAAAATTTTAAATTTTAAGTTCTTAATTATCATACAATGTGAAATATATATATATATATATATATATAATATATAATAAGTGTTTGACCATAAATGTAGTTTTATCCGTTGGTAAGAATAAGAGTAATTTTTGACCCGATTTGAACGTGTAGAGTTCAGCTTTCTTTTCCCCCCCCCTGTAACAATTAATGATGATAGTTTGTGCTAGTCTTATTAAGACTTAAACAGTGTAGACTTGACTCAATAGTAAAAGAAAAACATGTGCTTAATCTCAAGTAATTTTAAATAGGCCAAGTTGGATTTATATAGCTAAGTATTTGCGAATTTCTTTATTAGGAGATTTTAAAATTGCAAAGATAAGAGATGATAGTGTTGTTTACGAATTAGGATGCTAAACAAAGTTTATTTGGAAAACTTAAAGGCTTATAAGAATAATTTGTGGTTTTTCTTCCCGGAGTTTCTTAAAAAGACAAATTATACGTGTTTCTCTTTAATTTTTACTAATAGAGTTTTACTCTAAAAGTCTAATCAACATATTTAGAGAAAAAGCTTTATCGATGAAGTCGACATCATTTGTAAATAAGAATTTTAGTTCAAATTTATACTTTGGTTTTCTAAAACGAAATTTTTCTATTTGCAAAAATAATGAAGTAAAAAAAAATCTATAAAAATGTAGTTGGTGAATAAAAAGGATGTAAGTTATAAATCCTTAAATGTTAATAAGTAATATACAAACTCACGAATAAAAGTACGATGACATTTTTCGGTTTCTCTCCCGATGTGACATCGAAAGAAAGATTGAGGAATGTATATTAGGGTTGGTATCATAATAATACGCGAGCTCTTGTCGAAGGCGTGGCCGATTGTCGTCGAAAGAAAAGAAAACCGATCCTACCTAATAATGTAAATAGAAATAATAATGTTGCAAAGTTAGAAAATAAATAGTAAAAGTTTCATTTTCTAAAACCAAGGTATTCTTTTGAGCTAAGGTTTGCAAAAGTCTACAAGGCTTTTTCATCGGAAGTTCATGCGTTTCGATTAGTATTCTCCGGATGGGGTGTCAAAAGCCTTAGCACTTACCCCGAGACGGTGGGATTGCTAGAGAAGAAATTCCTTATGGGACATAGTGATCCAACGAAGTCTTAGCTAAGAATGTTGTTTGTTTGCTTTGAGTTGTGATCTTGCTAAATGATTATCATCTTAGCCCAAAAGCCCAGGTGTAAATCTTGGTCTGAATTTCAACTATCTAAATATGTGGATTTAATGGTTTAAATTAATTTGAACACACACACCTTAATATATGATTTATGTCGGGAAGAGGAATTCACAAGTTGTAATTATAAGTAGTCTTAGCATCTTAGCTCGTAATTAACGGTGATCTTATTTTTAAGCTTAGCATGGGAAAAGTGAAAAATCGGGGATGATGAAGTTATCTTTTAGACACTTAATTGTGCTTTTTGTTCTATGATCCTTAAAGTCACCAACAAGGTAATAAAAACATTACATTATGTCAACACAAATAAGTTGTAGTTAGGTAGCTAATTATCAAGAAAAATAATAAAAAGAGGAAAATCTTAGAAAATGGGAAATCGGGTGTTTTATAACTTGTGATCTCTTAACTCTCTCAACAAAACTTTTTGCTACTTTTTAAAGGCTTAGTTTGGGGAAGTTTTCGAGGTATTTGGTTATAAGGCATGTGATATTGCGTGAGGACACACAATCGTTTAGTTTGGGGAATTTTGATAAGTGTAGAATACACATATCCGTTTGTACCTAAAATAACCCAATTAAACCCAAAACAGACCAAAAATATGCTTGTATTTGTGTTTTGTGTGTGCAGGTGTGGATATATGAAAAATCATAAGAAAACTGTCAAAAACAAGCAAGCACGAACACGAGAACGAAAGAGTAAACAAAAGCCGAAAAGCAAAGCCAGGAAAAGTCAAGCCCCTTAGTCCAAATGGTCAAACATGGTCAACAAAAGTCAACAAACCCCAATACTCCATTTTCAGCGCCTCTAAGAATCACTAAAGTCCAAAAATAGCCCTATACTCTTATTGGTCCTTTAAAAACCTTAATGGCCCAAAAACCCTTCCCGGATCCTTAGGCCCGAAACCCAGCCCACTCCCCTTTAATATAACCACAAGGGCCAAACTAGAATATTCCCAAAGTCCTTTAATAACTACAAAAAGGAAAACAAACATAGGACTCAAAATGCCAACTCCCAAACTTTTAAACTGAATTTAACCCGTTTTATAAAAGAAAAACGCGCGAATCCCATTTACTATTCACCCGTCGTCCCCATCTTTACCCCACAGTCAAAATAAGGGGCTTTCCAAAATCAAGGGACAAAGTGGTCAATTCGTGAGCTCCTAATCAAGATAGAAGGGAGAGATTAGTCAAATCAAGTGATCTCACTAGCTCACACTCAAGAGGAGACATGTCAGCAATGGTGAAAGCACAATGGAATGTGTGTTTTTGTGCTAAAACACTCATAAAAGAAGCACAATGACATCCAAAAGGGAATGACACTCTTGCTATCTTCAGGTGTCCACAATTTGATCAAACGGCTATGAATCAATCCCCAATGATTGAAGAATCCAACGGGCATGATTAAGAGGAGCGTGGGCAAGGCAAGAGGGTCTGGAAACTTCACCAAATGGCTATAAATAGCACACACCTCTCTCACACACACTATCTAGGTTTTTTAGTTGTTTTTAGTCTAGCTTAAATTCGTATTTTTCTTAAATGTAATCTCCTTTTTTAAGAAATGTAACCAGTAACTTTCATTAATGAAATTTAGTTTAAGTCATTCATAAGCTCTCTTTTCTTTTTATTCAAAAGCTCTCTTTACATCAGCCAAATTGCTACCTCCCCCCATCTCAATAAGCTAATAAGCCCATTTTAAGCTCTTTCAGTCTAATAGAGCTTATTTTAAATCAGTATTAATCTTACCTAAACCTTAAATCAGTTTAACTTACATTTATCATGGACCTTATTGGATATGAGCTTTTTGGAAAGGGATCTTAACTTGGAGGAGATCCCAAGGACCCAGTATTTTTTTTTTTTTTTTTTTTTTTTTTTTACCTTTTTTACCCCCCCCCTATTTTTTTTTTATGTTGTTTTTTTTTTTTTTTTTTTATTTTTTTTTTTTTTAGTTATTTTTTTTTTTTTTTTTTTTTTTTTTTTTAACTTTTTTTTTTTTTTTACTTTTTTTTTTTTTTTTTTTGTTTTGTTTTTTTTTTTTTTTTTTTTTTTTTTTTTTTTTTTTTTTTTTTTTTTTTTTTTTTTTTTTATTTTTTTTTTTTTTTTTTTTTTTTTTTTTTTTTTTTTTTTTTACCGCAGCTAGCTTATTAAAAAGCTTAGTAGCTTTGCAGCTGCCATTATTGGTACCTTTGTTTAGATCTAAAGGTTCCTAGTAAGTTTCTCTTCTCCTTTTCCTAAATTTCAATCTAAAACTGCTTAGTTATAGCTTATATGTTTATTATTGCTTATTTGCTTATTCCTTTTGCATATTAGAACTTATTTGAGTTTAATTTAGCTTAGTAACCTTAGATGTTCATCTATTTTTTACTTTTGATAGTTAGATCTTTATTTTTCATATATTTGGCATAAAACCTTAAAAAACTAAAAATATAAGTAACATTAGTTGTAGATCTTAGATTAATGCTTATTTAGTTATTAATTTATGATAATTAAGTTTGTTTTAAAGCTAGTTTTTATCTGGTATTCAATACTTGTTAATTAGTTTTGCAAATTAAAGCTTTATCACAATTCTGACAAATGGATAAAAGGGGTGATTGGGCATAAGCTTATTTGACCTTCTAAAGTTAAAAGAATTTGTGCAAACCTTTTTAGATAGCTTTGAATCTAGTTAAAAACAATAGGAAATGAGTTTTTATAAATTAGATTTGAAAATTTAAAGAATTTGAGCTTATATTAAGTGTGCCAACACCAAGGGAATTTTTCCTTTGAGAATTTACCTTGTGCAAATTTTTGATCTAAGCCCTCCAATGCTTAGATCTTGCTTGCATTTTGTTTTACACTCTATTTGAGTGTGTCTAAGTGTCGGGATTTCCCTTAGGAAAACCTGCACTCTTAGTTTGGCACTTGTGCAAAGTGCACCATACTAACTTAAAGTTAGTACTGCTGTCACTATTTGCCTAGTTTTAGTTAAATATAAGTAGGTTTTAGGTGCTTAGATTCAAGTAGGAGTTAGTCTAGGTATAGCTTAATATAGATTAACTCTTAAATTGCCCTTTTCTAGCTTATTTCCTTAGTTTAATTTAGCTGTCAGAGTCCATAAAATTCATAAAACCACCAAAAACAGTAGTTTTTAGCATTTAGCCTTTAGTTCAAGTTTTTCTAGCTTAGTAGTTAGGATTTTTCTGATTTAGTCCCTTGCTTATAAATACGCTAAGTAGTTTACAAAGCTTAAGGCGTCCAAAATTGGCTTATTGAGTTTTTTTTAGCTTAATTGAATTTTGTGCCTTTAAGTGTCCTTACTAAGTTTAGCATTTTCATTATCATTTTCAGTTGCTTTAAGGTGTTTCCAGCTTTTATTTCTTTTCATTTTTAGATTAAGCACATCATAAGCTTTTTAGAACACTTTTTCTTTTTAGATTTGAGCTTAAAATGAGCTTGTTACAAGCTTTTAAGTGAGAATAAGCCCAAAAGTCCACTCACTGTAACAGCTTATTGATAAGCTGTTTTTGAGCTTATCACTTAGTTTCAACTTAAGTCCCGTTTATTAAAGTAGCTTATTTTAGTGTCCTTATTAATTCCTAGTAATTAGTTTTTCTTAAAAGTAAAAAAAATAAAAAAATAACAAAAAGGTGTTGCCCACACTCGAACCCACGACCTCCCACACACAACACATAATGCCCTTAACCAGTTTGATAAACATAGCTCATCCATTATAATAACACACCATTTAATACTGAGATACGTATTTCCATTCTCCTTTTTATAAAAAATCCGTAGCTTTAATTAAGCCCCCCTTTATTTGAGGGCTTAATTTGTTAAGCAATTTAGGTTTTTTCTTATTTTCTAAATCCAGGTATTGTTTTTTAAGATTTTCCCTGAATGTTTTAGATTTTTCCAACTTGAATTTTATTTTTTATAATTTTTTTCGAATGTAAAATTTAAAAAATCAATAAAGAAATAAAAAAAAAAAAAAATTTTTTGAAAAATACAAAAATAGTTTTAGTTTGATAAAAAATAGACTTAAGGGTTTACATCCAGTATAATCATTTTTACACTTTCTAGATTTTAAAAATTTCATTTTTGAGCTTCTTATTTTTAAATTTTTAAAAATAGGATTTTAGTAATAAAAATATTTAAAAAATAGTTTTCTTTGCTTTGATAATATTTTAGACTTTTCTAAGCTTAAAAATCATTTTTCCAAATTTTTAGTACTTAATTTGCTATTTTTTAAGATTTATTTAGATTAATTTAGTTTTTAATTCATAATAAATTCAAAAATAATCAAAAAAATGTTTTTCTTTTTCCTAAAATTTTCTTTGTCTTATCTTAGGTTTAGAATTTTAGTTTACATTTTTAGGGTTTAATTTTTCGTTTTCCTTGCTTATGGTCCGCGTTTTACTTGTTTCCCGTAATTTGTTAAGTGCTTTAATTGTTTTTAATTGCTAGTTTTAGAAAACCCAATCAATCTTCGAACCCATTCAAATCAATATCCAATATCAAGCGAGGTTTCAATTTCTCAAATCATTGGGAAAATGACCCGGGAAATCATACTTTCTGGTAAAGATACGTATATTATATATTATATATATATATTTTAAAGAGTGAAATTTCCTTAGGGAATTTTCTTAATTGCTCTTGTTGAGATATATTATATTATATAGTGTATATTATCCGACGTATCACGTGTTCAATCAAAAGAACAATGTGATGCGTTAATCAAACAAGTCAATATAAAGTCTAGGGAAATTTCTGATTTAAATGCAAAACTTCATGAACAAGGTTTGGTCATAGCAGCCCTAAAAAATGAGTTAAGGAAACTTAAAGGAAAAGCGTTAGATAAGGAGGCTATTGAGACCCACTCTGTTGATCCAAACGTGTCTAAGGATAATGTGGAACCAATCACGCCCAAATTGTTGAATAAAAGGACTGCTCACTCCTCCTACATTAAGCACACTCAGGAAGAAGCTTTGGTCCTTAGGGATATAGTCGAACATGTAAAAGCAAATTATCCTCAAGATTTACTTTTAGAGTCTGCCTTTAGGTATACCAAAGTCATTCAGGAATTGCTTTCAAACATAAGTAGGACTTGCCCTAGCATCAACAATTTTGATCCTCAATTAGTTGCGGTCACACCGAGGAAAAAGGACAAGAAAGTTAGGTTTGCCGAATCACTCACATCCACAGAAAACACAAAAACAGACTCGACCTCAAACATAGTTTCTAACAAACATGTGTTGCATTCTACAGGAGTAAGACTTACTGCTAGTGCTACCGGATCACAGCCTTCAGGCAATACCAGGAATGATAAGATTCTGCAAACACCAAGTAGTAATTCGAAGAATAAAGTAGAAGCTCACTCTAGGAACGTTAAATCTAGTTTGAATAAAAGGAATGGTACTGTTAAAGTTAATGGATCTGCGTCTGTGCAGAATTCCAAGAAACATGATAATTCTGATTATGTCTGTATTAACGGTGATGATTGCATGTCTTCTGATAATTTGTGTGTTTCTAATTTTATGAATGATGTGAAATTTCGTGCTAAACCTAAGAAGAGAAAATCTAAGAAAGAGATTTGGAAACCAACAGGAAAAGTGTTCACTAAGATGGGATATATTTGGAGACCTACCGGTCGGACCTTCACTATTGTAGGAAATGCATGCCCTTTAACTAGGATTACCACTACTAATGAAGTGCCTTCTAGGAAACCAATAGTTCTAGAATCTGAATCACCCAAACCTGTGGTTAATTTGGTATACTCAAGGAAACCTAGGAAGAATAAGAATACTGAGTCCGTTAGCAAAACTAAGGTTATAAAACCAATATCTGCTAACAAACAGGAACCCAGTAAATCATGGGGATCCACAAAAACCAATGTTCCATCTACTTCTCTTAATGAATGCAGGTTGTCCAAATCGTCCTCTGGTATTTGGACTCCGGTTGCTCGAAGCACATGACCGGAGATCGCTCTCAGCTCACCAATTTCATCAGTAAATTCTTAGGTACTGTCAAATTCGGAAATGATCAAGTTGCAAAGATAATGGGTTATAGAGACTATCAGATTGGGAATGTTACTATTTCAAGGGTTTATTACGTTGAAGGACTTGGGCATAATCTATTTTCTGTGGGACAATTCTGTGATTCCAATCTCGAAGTGGCTTTTCGTCAACACACATGCTTCATTCGCAATCTAGAAGGTGTTGATTTATTGACGGGATCTCGAGGGGATAATCTTTATACACTCTCACTTGGGAATATGATGGCGTCCTCTCCCATTTGTCTATTGTCAAAGGCTTCTAAAACCAAGTCTTGGTTATGGCATCGTCGTCTATCTCACTTGAACTTTGGTGCTATTAATCATCTTGCAAGACATGGACTTGTCCGAGGTCTCCCTAAGCTCAAGTTTGAAAAGGATCACTTATGTTCTGCATGTGCATTAGGCAAAAGTTCAAAGAAACCCCACAAACCCAAATCCGAGGACACCAATCAAGAAAAACTCTATCTATTGCATATGGATCTGTGTAGGCCAATACGTGTCGCAAGTGTCAATGGAAAGAAGTACATCCTCATTATTGTCGATGACTACTCTCAGTTTACATGGGTAAAATGTTTGCGATCAAAAGATGAAGCTCTAGTTTTTATTATCAACTTTTTGAAGATGATCCAAGTACGGCTTAAGGAAACCGTCCGTCGCATCAAAACAGATAATGGAACTGAGTTTGTTAATCAGACATTGCGTGAATATTATGAGAAGGTTGGCATCTCTCATGAAAATCATGTTCACGCTACTCCACAGCAAAATGGTGTTGTTGAAAAGACGAAATGACGCTAATTGAAGCATCCCGCACTATGTTAATTTATGCAAAAGCTCTATATTCTATGGGCCGAATCCGGATGCCACAGCCTGTTATACCCAAAATCGTTCCATGATACGTCGTCGTCACGGTAAAACACCATACGAGCTTTTACACGACAAACCTCCCGATCTATCGTATCTTCATGTGTTTGGTGCACTCTGCTACCCAACAAATGATAGCGAGAATTTGGGTAAGTTACAACCGAAGGCTGACATTGGTATTTTCATTGGCTATGCACCCACGAAGAAAGCATTCCGGATTTACAACAGACGTACCAGACGAATAATTGAAACCATTCATGTTGACTTTGATGAGCTGACCACAGATGGCTTCTAAACACAGAAAAAGTTTTAGAACTATCTACATGTGTTTGGTGCACTTTGCTACCCAACGAATGATAGTGAGAATTTGGGCAAGTTACAACCAAAGGCTGATAATGGTATTTTCATTGGATATGCACCCACGAAGAAAGCATTCCGGATTTACAACAGACGTACCAGACGAATAATTGAAACCATTCATGTTGATTTACAAGCACCAGAAGTCATTGCTCCTATTTCCGAAGTAGTTGCACCTGAACATGCTGTATCAACCGACTCACCTTCCTCAACTACAGTTGATCAAGATGCACCATCATCAAATAACTCTCATACAACACAAGAAACTCAAACTCCTATTATTTCTCATGATGTTGAAGAAGATAATCATGATATTAAAGTTGCACATATGGGTAATGATCCGTACTTCGGTATTCCAATTCCAGAAGTTACTTCTGATCAATCTTCATCATCAGATGTTATTCATACAATTGTGCCTCCTCGTGCCAAAACTCCTCCTTCTTCAACACCTTTTGTACCACCTTTGAGATTTTGACTGGGTATTTGTTGTTTCAAGCCAATTATTGATGAGTCACTGTAATCCCCCCTCTCCTCCCGGTATGTTGATTTCACAAGCACCAGAAGGCTATTGCTCCGTTGTATTCCTGAAAGTAGTTTTGCATCACTAGAATGAACAGTGACTGAAGTTTATTGATGTATTCAACCTGGCATCAACAAATTCCTCAAACTACCAGTTGATTACAAGTGTGCACGTACTCACCAATCAGAAACCTCTCCTACTATAACACACACAAAGAACTAAACTTCCCTACTTATTTCTCATGATGTTGAAGAAGATAATCATGATATTGAAGTTGCACATATGGGTAATGATCCGTATTTGGTATTCTAATTCCAGAAGTTACTTCTGATCAATCCTCATCATCAGATGTTATTCATACAATTGTGAGTGCCTCCACATCCCCGCACTGATCACCTAGTTTACGGTAAACCCCTTAATAGCGCAATTGGACTTATGGAGTTCACTCTATATCTTCAAGAGAAATATAAGTCAGGTTGTGCTCTCGAACAGACCGTTGCTCCACTCATGGACTACAACTCTATGAACAAGCCATTATTTTGTACTATGATGCTTTGCTCACTCAGTGTGATGAACACACTCTACAGAAGGTAACATTCAAAGACGCATTTAAACTTAAGTTTGTTGGTATTGACGCTGTGGGATGCAAGAGGTACTGCATGAATTGAACGTCTGGAAGTTTGGGAACTTTGTTCTACCTCCCTGAAATAATAGATCATTATTGTCAATCAATCTTTTGTGGTTGTCTTGATGTAAGGTTAAGCTTGCTGAGTTAGGAGGTATTCCATGAAAAACAAGGACGTTGGATTTTGGTTCGCTCTAGTTGGTTTATCGCTAAAAGGACGAGGGGAAATCGATTTTGAAGAGTCCCTTTTGCCTCGGTTGCAAGATTAGAGGCTCATACGAATTTTTTTCTAGCGTTAGCGTTTCATTGGAAATGGTATCCGTGCGGTCATCTATCAAAAGGAACTGGATCTGATAGATAGCTAGCTGTTTCTAAATGCGTAATCCTGCCTCCAGGAAGAGGTTTAGTTAGACATCCGGATGGATTTGGTGGCAATCCACATTCCATAATATCCCAGTAACGTACGTTCGTACAAGCGATAAAAGAAAGCTCTGTCGGGTCATGGGTTGAAACAAGCTCACCACAAGTATGCAGTCTTGGCTGGTTATGATATGTTGTCTTCGTTTCCTGATGTCACAATGACTTCTCAAAAGGACTGAAATGGGGATCCTCTCTCTTGTTCGAAATCTAGACTAGAGACAAGGCATAGGAATATCAGCTAACTTTGGTGTTACAAATCTATTCGTATGATATTATCTTTGCTGCATTCTACTCCTAAACTTTGTTATTATTTGCTAAAAATATGTAGTTTAAAATTCAAGATTTTGTCAGTTATGATGGGCTATAATCTATATTTCTTTTAGGATCTACATATTTCTCAACAGTCCCAGAGGCATATTCATTAAAATAATCTAAATATGCTCTTGAATCACTAAAGAAATATGGCTTTCGAATCTTGTGCCCAGTGGATTAATCCCCATGGTGGAGAAGTCCTAATGGCTTGAAGGATACAGAAGGATAGCTGTAGATCCATTCATACTATCGTCGGTATGATTGGCACCTCCTTTATCTTTCAGCCAGTAGACCTGACCTACATTTTGCTATATGCATGTGGTGCCGATGGGTATTCTAGGCTCGGCATCACCAAACGCACATTAAAGCGGTTGAGATTTAAAAAGGATGCATTTCAAAGGGATTTCTTAAATGAACTGATACATTCAGAGGAACTTCTTAGGTTGATCAGAAGGAATGATATATATATACTTCCTTTGCCACTTCACTACCAGCCATCTTGTTGACTTAGTTTTTCTAGTGGAGGAATCATGCTGGTTGGTCAAGATACACGCCGTTTACTCATCTGGCAGTATACACACTTTTGGGTGTGACAGACTTTGTGGACGCCTTGGTCGTCTTAAAAAAGGCTCAGAAAACGCGAGTGCGAAACATTATTAGATTAACCAGTACGAAAGCTGAATATATTGCTTTGTCCGGTTGTTGTATCAAGTCTTTTGGATGAGATCAATAACATCTTAGTCGGAATGCCGTAATGGCTTTGGATTCAATAAATTCCTATTGTATGTGATAACAAAGCTAGCCTATTGGGCTCCTCTGTCATGCCTAACCTCTGCAACAACGTTCTGAACTGTGTCAAGTATCCAGAAGCAAGTCTCTAGACCATCAGATTTCATTCATCAAGGTTAGTGCATCGTTGAAAACATTGGTTTTTTGGATAAATACATATGTAGATAGAACTTTATTTGTTAATACAGAGTATTCAATTGGCGGACCATCTTCACTAAAGCGCTTCAATTGAGGTCTCGTTGAGAACGAACTCATTGTGAGAATTTCTGAAACAAACACGTGGGTCATGGCGAAGTTTTACGCGGAGATTGAAAAAACTTTGGTTTTGGTTGATTGACTTGTTCATCAAAGTTGGAACGAATAGTGGGTGGCTACCTATTCGAATATACTTTTTGTATAAATCAATATCCGATTATATAATATAACTCAGAAAAACCATACAAATATTGTGTCTTTTTTATATCAAATTGTATTCAAAAACAAAATACCAAAATTAAAAAATGAGGAAAAATACAACATAATAGTAATGTTTCTTGCACAATAGGCATGTCTTCAGGAAAATCCGATAACATTCGGTCCTGTAATGAAATTCAGCAGAAGTTTCAAAATGTTTTCAATACATCGCCAAATGGCTTGTTATTATTTCACGCATTTAGCACTCCCGGTCATCATCTTAAAGGCAGTATGTTCAAAGAAGAAACCTTGAGTCCTGTACGTTCTCAAACGGGGGATTTATTCAGGGCAATTGTGAGTAACTACTATATATTATGAACCATGCAAAGGCTTGTGATTACTTTGCATCACAACCCGTGCTTCATATAATTCCATAAATGTACGCTTCAGTGCATTTATGTGTATAAATAAGAGGAAAATAAAAATAATTCCCTTTTTATTTGGCTGTTTGTTGTTCTGTACAATACAAAATCATTTCATGTTCAGTTCTGAAAATGTGAATTTTCAGATGACATTCTTGTGACCAAGTTTAGTTTTTTTATTAACACCAAAAGACTCCAGAAGCTCTTTTAAATATGAAAAAGGGGTCACTTGTTTAAGGCAGGCGGTGGAGAATGTCAAATCTCTTAGTCTTGATAAATGAGTGTTTAAACTAGGGAAAAGGTTTTTTAAACAATCACCGAAATATACGTAACGTTTTCTGCTTTATGACTTGTACCTTTATTGTAAGTCTAGTATACTTGTGTTTACGCGCCTATTGTGTGTAGTTTGCTAATTGAAGTTATAGGTGTCGGAGTATAAAACTTTAGGGACCCAAAAAGTGCTAATTGTTTAACTGAATACACCTTATAAAACCTTACTTGGCAAAATTAATCAGTAAGTAATCATGAGCGGGGCCTGAAAGATGTTAATTGATCAATTATGGTTTAAAACTTTTTTCAATCCCAACCGGTGTACCACATCACATGGTCACACACTTCACACATCATCGAATCAACACACAACCAGTTTACTATCAGACACTCAAATCGCACAATTTTAATCCTTGCTTCTCAAAGATCATATCATAAGTATCTAAGGTACTCGCTTATAAATCCGTTCCATTACACTTCAAAAATGTCATATCACTATATTCTGTCATTGTGCTATTAGATATGGATGTGATATCTATGTGATCTCGTAGGTACCAAACACATAACTTGAAAATTAGGGTGTAGCATGAAAAAATCCGAAAATAGGAAGATAGAAAAACTTCAGAACTCTTGAATGAGGCGTTTTTTTCATTTGCTCTACAGATTGTCGAGTGGTTGAAATCAAGATATTATTACGAAGATAATAATATTGAATTACAGTTTTGTCAGTTTTTGATTCTTCGATTATACGAATTGTGTCTTGATTTGGATGTTATCCTGGCTGGCGAAATTAGTGGTATGTGTAGTATTGTTGTGGCCAATGAATGTTGGAGTTATGTGTAGGTATACAGTAGCAAACGCATTAATGTTATGTGTAGTTATCTCATATAGTGTTGTTATTTTTTTGTTTCGATTGTCTATGTAGTAGTATTGTGCTTGTTAGATGATTAATCCGTCATTCAACCAAATCAAAAGCATGATACTTAAGCGCAGAGGTTGCATCGTAACGCATATTAACTAATTGGTGATCGATCAAATTAGCTAGGGTTTTATGTTATTGTAATGGTTATATAAATGGAAAATCGATAGTCAAACCTTAAGAGGATCAGGTGATGATGAATAATCTTCCGAGAGCTAACAATAACGAAAACAAGTCGAGCTTTACAGGATGAATTGCTAGTGAGTTGAACCGAATTGAGAGTCATCAAGCCCAGGAGTTCGAATAAGTGTCACTTAGTGTTGGGATCCAGATCGAGGTGACTTGGTATATGAGGAGATCCTCAAACCAAGTGGTTTTAGTTAACCTGGACTTCGAATCAAACCCTACGAGTGACTGAAGATAGTGACGTGGTAAATACTAACATAGTCCGAATATTCATGGAGGTTCAGGTATACGTGGAATTGATAACTTGGACCGAAACGTATTGACGTTGAGGAGTGATTGATTGTGATGGTTTGGTTGAATTGTTGAATTAACGGTTGGTGTGTTATTAAAGTACTCTTATTTCCCTTATACACACCAATTGATTTTCCCGAATTCTATAATTCATTCTTATGTCTTAATGGAAGCCTCACACAAGGCGAGACGAGTGATTGTTAATAATGGATTTCTCCGGACATAGAAATAGTTGACCCACGCGAATTGCGATTCGAGTGGACCTGTTGCATAGTGAGGAAATCGGGTAAGATAGCTATACTTACCGCCAGAAGATTCACTCTTTACCGTGTGTGTATTGATATACAATGACTGCTTTGAAGATGGCTACCGCCTGAATTGAGTGTCTGATTAGTGAGGACCTGCCCGATACGAGTGATTGATAACAATGATCAGAACGAGTGACTGATAGTGCGGGGATCCGAACGAATTGTGATTGATAACAAGACCGATACGAGGTTAGGTAACCTCTCAGTGTCTTGTCTATATGGGATGACCGAGAACGTATGTGGGATATTTAGTGCAAAAAACACGGGCATGTCGAGGTGTTTTCTCTGTGGAATCTACACGAACGAGTGAAGATGTTTTCAACACTTTTCCATTTCGCTTACTTAACACATAAGATCATAATATTTCCATACTTACGGTTTAATTAAATATGTCTCTTGTTTAAAATAGACAATAAAGCGTGACAAATCCCAAGGCTATCTTAAAATCCAACTTAGCTGTTACATAGGTTTGCCTTTGTCTCATACGTTATTTATCTATCAAGTGATCGATCCTAAATGTGTAACAGTCATAAAGGTTCTCATGCACCATGAATAATTGTGTCCACATTATAACTGCACTCACTCTTTCTTAAAACAGACTCTGGATAAAGTCAAATCTCATAGCTGATCAGATTGATTTGGGATGTATGCTTTAAGTTGATCCTTTGACCAATCCGACTTAAGATTGGTAAATGTCAATCTTTGATTAAGCTCGGATGTCACATCAAAGGAATAGCAACTCTTCACGTTGTCTACGATGTGTTAAAAACTCACTCCTTTTCTACAGGCTTATTTCCAAAGTTTCTGCTGATCCCTTCCAGTGCGAGATTTATGCAAGATGAATATTTGGGCAGCTGACTGCTTATTTTTCATAACGGCCTGACGATAATCTGTCTTCGAATTCATGATTGAATAACAAAAAGCACATTCTCAATCTTGATCAATCAGAGACATTCTTTCAAAATTTTCCCTACATAAGTCGTCAAGGTAATAAGAAGTTTGGAGAAGAGAACCCACCCTTTGCTCTGAGAAGTTGAGAATTCTCGATATTTTGTCTAGCCATACACTGTTTGGTCAATTGGAAACAATAAGGAAGATCTACTGATCGTTAATGTCAATTAAGCACATGCATCAACGGCCATGGGAAGCATCATTTGCTGCTAATCATCAATAAATGTCTCAGTGATAAGCCTAATCCGTGACGACAGTCGTCGACTTTCATGCAAGCTCAATTCTTTTGTGGGCGAAAGTATACAATAACAAGAAGGTTGATTATGCTATTTCCTTTTGTGGAGGGACTTCTTTTATCCAGTTTGAGACAAAAATACGAAATAATAGTAAGGGCAATGCGGAGATGTACGTTTCCTCGTTGTCTTCATTCTCATATCTCGTGCTGTTGATCTATAAAGTAACACTCTCCAACCCATATTTCGCTGCGACCCATTTTGGGGGTGTTACACTCCAGTCTAATTGTTCTAGTGTTCCAGAAAGGTGATGATCCCATTGATACCATTAATCACATGATGTCGTTTTTGACTGCAATTGTCACCTCTCGTTATCCCATAACCAATAATCAGCTGAGAAACTCATCTAACCCCAGGCAACAAGCTACCATCAATAATGGAAGAGTGACACTACAACCAATTTAGGGGAGGCAAACTTCTTTTGCTGCGGGTACTTCAAGGACTTACACTCTAGGAGCAAGTGGAAGCAATTCTGGAAAACAAAGGACAGCTATTTGCTACAAATGCAAAGGGGAAGGTCACATGTCCAGACAGTGCACCAAACCAAAGAGAAAAAGAGATGATTTGTGGTTTAAGGAGAAAGTGTTGTTGGTACAAGCTCAAGAACATGGTCAAATTCTAAATGAGGAGGAACTAGCTTTTTTGGCAAATCCAGATATTCTTGAAGGTCAAGGCACACAGACTCTCATTACTCACAATGCTGCTTATCAAGCTGATGATTTAGATGCATATAACTCTGATTGTGATGAACTCAACTCTGCCAAAGTTGATCTCATGGCGAATTTATCTCATTATGGTTTAGATGCTCTTGCTGAGGTACATAATCATGATAATATGAATAGTAATGCGGTAAATCAAGCTGTGCAGGTGATGTCATCTTCTCAACAGTCGAATGTTGTGAATCATTCAGAGACTGAAATAACCAGTGATAGCAATATCATTCCTTATTATTAGTATGTAATTGAATCACAACAAGCAACTGTTCAGAATTCTAACTCCTCTGCATAACAAGATGATTTAATATTATTTGTGATTGAACAACTAAAAATCCAAGTTGCTAATTATACCAAGATAAATCTGGAAAATAAGAGTGTCAATGATACCTTAACTGCTGAGCTTGAAAGATATAAGGAACAAGTTAAAGTTTTGAAAGAAGGACAAAATGTTGACTTAAGGAGTTAGGATAACGTTTCAGACACATGTGCACAGTCTGTAGAGATTGATCTTCTTAAACAAACTCTTTCAGAACATTTAAAAATAAAGGAATCTTTATTACAAACGGTTACTCTTCTAAAAAATGATATTAAGAAAGAAGAATCTAGAAACATTGATAGAGAAATAGCTCTAGAAAAGCAGATCAAACATCTAGATAATATTGTTTTTAAAAGAGATCAATCTGCATAAACTGTTCACATGTTGACGAAACCTCAGTTTTTCTATGATAATACCACTAAACAAGCCCTATGTTTTCAAAATCCCTTCTATCTGCAGAAAGTTCAGCAGTCGAAACCAAAGCTATATGTTGGTGATATTATTATTCAAACTAATCCTATTGTGATTCTTGACTTAAAAGAGACCTTAGCACTTGCTGAAGAGAGTCGTTACAAAATGCTTTTAAAACATAAGGATAATATGATGTTAGAAAAGGAAAAGAAAGTTGATACCACACCGATAGATTATGCTGCTCTTAACCAACTTTATAAAGATTTTTCAACACGATTTGTTCCATAAACTGAATTATCTGCTGAACAAGCCTTTTGGTATTAGAATTCTGTGAATTCTTTAGAACCCACACTTTCTATTAGACCCACCAATGTTGTGGTTCCAAAAGAACTTCCTAAAGTCGGCATGGTTAACACGAGTTTGAAGAAACTTAAACACCATCTTGCTAACTTTGATGTGGTAGTCAAAGAAAGGACCACACCCACAGCTATCACTGAGGGTACGTAGGGTTTCGAACATACAAAAGTTTGTTTTAGGGATGAATTAATTCCATTTGTACAAGCTCTGAAGGACTTATTTAGCACATTCAACTAACATTTGGTTTATGAACTTTCTGAAGTCCAAAATGTCTTCTATCAAATGGAACTGGCTGTGGAACAACATCCTATTACTTCAAAAACATTTAAAGTTAAGATGAATCAAGTTTTGAACGAAAATGAACGACTCTTGGAACAAGTGATGAGCAAAGATATTGTGAACTTACTTGTTAATCCTTTCGTGGAGAATGATTATGTGAATGTGCATGAACGTCAAAAGTGTCTCAAACTTGATACTGAGCTTCAAATGGATTTTGTTAAAAGGGAAACTTATGATAAACTGTTCAAAAGTTTTACCATTCTTGAAAAACATTGCATCTCTTTAGAAGTTGACACTCAACTTAAACAGGAAATTTTTCAAAGGGAAAATTCTGTTTCAAATCAAAGTGTTCCAAGTTTTGATCAATTGTTTGAATTAAATGAATTGAAAGCTCAGTCCCAAGAGAAAGACACGGTAATTAAGAAGTTGAAAGAGAGAATTAAATCTCTAAGTGGAAAAATAGATAAGGATAAGATCAAACAGGACTTCGAAGAGATTGAAACCATTAATATTGAATTGGATCATAGGGTGACAAAGCTTATTGCTGAGAATGAGCATTTGAAACAGACCTATAAGCAACTTTATGAATCGATTAAACCAGCACGAATTCAATCAAAAGAACAATGTGCTAAGTTAATTAGTCAAGTCAAATTAAAGTCTGTGGAAATTTCTGATTTAAATGCAAGTCTTTAGGAAAAAGCTTTGGCAATTACAACTCTCAAGGATGAATTAAGGAAACTTAAAGGAAAAGCCCTAGTTGATAGTAATGTTTCAAACCACCCTAGTGATCCAGAGTATCAACTGGCAGACATCTTCACTAAAGCTCTTGGCTGAAAAAGAATTGAATTTCTGATTAACAAGCTGGGAATGCGAAGTTTTACGCCGGAGACTCTAAAACAATTAGCAGATGAAGTTGATGAATAGTAGTGGTACCTATTCAATTATCATGTATCATATGTATATATTTTAAAACCATAAAAACCAAAAAGATTTTTCATTTTTCAAAATTTTTATAAAAACAAAATACAAAAATATAAAATTTTAAAAACCAACAAAAAAATTAAAAATGAGAAAAATATAAAAAGAAGTAATAATGGCATGTCTTCTGAAAATCAATAACATTTACGGTCTTAGAAATGTCATTCAATAATGATACGAGCCTGTAAATGAAGTTCGAGCAGAAGTTCCAAATGTTTTCAAAACATGCCAAATGGCTTGCTATTATTTCAGATAGCAACCCGGTCATCATCTTAAAGGCAAGTATTCTGTCAAAAAGGAGACTTGACCTCTCAACGGGAATTTATTCTCGGGCATGGTCTACATCATGACCATGCAAAAGCTTGTGTTTACTTTGCAACACAACCCGTGCTTCCTAATACCATAAATGTACGTATCAGTGCATTTATTTGTCAAAATAAGAGAAATCTTATTTTTATTGGTAAAAAGTTGTCTTCACAATGAATCAGTGTTTTTAGTAATAACAAAAAGTTTTTCATAGACAATTCGACCACTTACTCAATGACAACAGCTCTTTAAATAGAAAACGGGTCATTATTTGAGGGGGAGAATTCGTCATCAATTAATCTTTTAATATGATCTTTCAAAATAAGTCACAAAATAAATAGATAAAGTTTTTTTTATAATGACGGATAACATTTTAAAGGAGAGTTAATTTATATTAACTACAAGGGCTTTATATGTCATATGTTTCAAACTTTATGGACTTATTTGCAATTTAAGACTTAGTTAATTCTCACGGAATAGATTTAAGCTTATCAATTCTTCAAACATGATCTCTAGTATATGTGCGTACTAGGTTTTGCTGATTCCGAGGTATCAAAACCAGCAAGGGGGAAGGAATAGATATACAAGAAAGATAATGAGTACACGTGATAGAATTCATACCCTATTCTCATTTTAGGTCATTTTGGGAAGACAAATGTCATAACCGCAGAGAAAATCAGTGTTTAACTTGTTACTTTCGGGTGCACTATTTCAACTACATGGGGGTAGAGATATCTTGTGATTTCAAGTATGCATCATTTAAGATACTAGGGGGAAGTGTTGTAAGAAGATTTATTCTAAGCGTGAGAAGATTGGTTACTGATTCAATAAATGCTTTCTCAAACGGTTAATCACTAAGCTTATTATTAAAAGGGTAGAATTGTTTAATGAAAGAGGTACACATAGGTATGATGATTCCTTTAAATAGTTAGTATCCTGCAGGAAGAAATGTCTACATTTGGGACTTAGTTGACTTAGGTGTTATCATTTCAACTACTTAGAGGGAATAATTGTGACATCCGGGACTTAGTTGACTTTGGTGTTACAATTTATATCATCACTATCATGTAAGGAGAAATACGGACATCCGGGACTTAATTGACTTTGGTGTTGCGGTTTCGAGTTATTTGTGTACTTCGGATATCTGGGCTTTATACATCAAGACTGCTTGATGCGGCTTGCAAGAAAGTTCTGAATCTACTCAAGAAAGGATTGCTGGTTTAGGGGGAAGCTAAGACAACTTCAACACCGACATCACCAACCACACAAGCTCAAGTTACATATGTATCTGAATCTGTTCTATCTCAAAAGGTTGATGCAAAGACTTTATAACTTGGAATAGAGGTTGATAGGCAAGCAACGTTGAAGAGTGCTTGAACAGAGATAGATCAGATTGAAAACCTATTGAAAGAAAGAAGGTTAATGAGGAGCTTAGAAAAGGTTGTTGGTGGGAGATTGTACGAAGGAGACCTACGGCTGCGATAAAGGACCATATGATTTCATCATATGATGTTCTCATCATTCAGGTCAAATCTTCGTATATAATAAACATGTGAATATGTTAATAATTAGTGTAGACTTATGGTAATCATAAGGAGTGCTCGAGTATAAAGTTTTCAAGAATTTCTTAGTAAATTCAAAAAAAAATCAAATTTCTATACTCAGCACTATATTATATACCCTCATACATTAAGGGGGAGCATTAAAATGTTCCTTATAGATAGCTATATAACATTTTTTCCCCAAAAGGTTAATCAATTGATATCCAAAATATCAAGGGGTTAACATTTTGGATAAGGGGAGAAAATGTGATTAACCTTGATCTAACTTGTATTAAAAGATGTAATCAAATAAAATGGACTTAATGCACTCTACACTTAGCATGCACTATGAATACGATGCACATGTTAAGGGGGAGCTTTTAGTGATGATTAAAAACATTCAAAGTGTAAACCTTTCGATATTTATATCAAACACTTTGATTGAATTTTCAATGGTTTTGAAGGATTATGATGGAATACCCAAAAGACCGGCCATGTTCTTAAATTTATGGAGATATAAGGTGGTTAGGCATAGGTATTCAAATCACATGATTACGCCAGAAACGGAGGATCTTACCCAAGGATTTTCCAATAGTTAGTGTAGAAGTCCTTAGGTAGATTAAAAGGAGAAAAAAGTAAAGAAGGAAAAGGGCAATAAGGCGACTGGGAGATGGAAGCTAACCTCTGGAACAAACCCAACAAGGTGTTAGTTATGAAGTCTTGGTAAGCATTGAAGGGGTTGAAGAATGAAAAAGAAATGTAAGGATAAAGGGTGTAAAGAAAGAAGCCTCCATTTACACTTAGGCAAGAAAAGAAAACTGGGTCAACAATACATAGGATAATCGGAAATCACTAAGGTGTTGACTCTGAAATTGAAGTCTGTCATAGACCCAGTAACGCTCATTACACCACCGTCACTTGCCACTAAAGGTCTCTCAAAAGACTCTTGTTTCATTTCTTAAGGAGATTACACGCATTTCTATCGACTTTCTCACTCCGAGTTAGTTGATATTAAAAATGTGGCAGTCTGCTCCAGCCTCCGATCACTAAAATCAAAGTGCACTATTGAGTCTAGAGCCAAAAGAGATCATCCATAAATCTCATTAGGACACTTGTCAAACTCTGCTTGCTAAGTCACACAATGTGAATTACAAGATATAATTTAAGAGTCCTATGCATTCCTTGTGTTTTGCCTAGAACAATCTAGAGTCGAATTCTTTCCAATGAAGATGGAACATCTGCTTGAGCCAACATCAAACAAGTTCATGGTAGGTAACTTGTGCGATTCTTTATGAATCAAACTTGTGACAACTGGAAAGAAATGATGGTGCGATTCTATAAGAATCAAACTTGTTCCAGGAAATGGATCAACGGTTGTTAATGAATTTTTGAAATGATTAACATCTCGGTTTATTTTTTGTTTACTGTTTGATGTGTCACAAAACACTTTTGAAAGTGATAACGGTTGATTTTCAATTCAATTTCTATTTTCAATCGGTTTGAGATAGTAAATCTACTAGTTCACTCTTATACGTGCTGTCTCGCTTTGAGACATTCCGATAAATGAGAACATGTGAGTTTGTATGAAACTAATGCAAATGTGTGAAGATTCTTTACTTCAGCTGGGAATCTTTTTGTCAAGGAGGGATTATTCTTACATTGAATCTACCTGATCAAGGGTCGATCCTCACGGTTTGTAGGTTAATCCAACAGGACCTGGACGGATGACAAAGTAATAAAAAAGAACCATATTTGTCCCCAAATTTATTGCTAAATGTATTTAAATGCAAGATACGTAATGTTGGTGGTGAAGGTGCCTGATTGGATGACCTACAAGATTCACATCAGCGACATATAGATATACGCGCTCGATACCCGGACCGACGAACATTAAGACATCATGAAAGCTTCAAGTACATTGTTTTAAGACTTCCACAAATATGATACCCGTACGGTCTTTCTTGAAGTGACGAAGTATTAAAGTCAAACAATTTCAAAGAAGTTTCCATCACTCTGATACCGAAACGGTCTTTCTCGAGTTGACGAAGTGTTAAAGTATAGAATTTCAAGAAAGATGAAACATAAGTTTTCAAGTCATCAATATCAAGAAAGGCCCATGAGCATGTTGGTCCAATAGTCAAAAGTCACAAGATGACCAACGTCACAAGAATGGAGAAAATATTTGGGGGGAGGATTATACTTGGTTTGATGATCTCACAATGCTCAGATCACATCTACACTACAAGTAAAGTAACAGGAACAGAGATTCGAGGCCTAAAGTCAAGATTACTACAACATATTCACAAGAGAAAGTCAAGTTTACGAGCTAAAGACTAAGAGATATAGCATAGTATGCTAGGTTTAAATTTTGTAAAATGGAGTGACCTCCCTTAGGGGGAGATTGTTGGAAACAAGAAAAGTATCGGTCACTTCCAAGTTGTAATAGTCTTAGCCCGTAGTTTGTTATATGATTAGTCTAGTAAGCTAGTCTGGCCCAAGGCCTATGGAAAGCCCGTTAAGGCCCATGGCCGGCCATGTATGTAGTTTATATACCCTCTCCATGCCTTGGAGAGGGTGGTTAGTTGTTTTTCATTTCTTCTTTTCACACATAATAATATTATCATCCTTTCCATGTTACTTTCTCTCTCTAGAAACTTTCCAACCCACGTCTCTCTCTAGTTCTTGCATAATATTAAAGATTACTAGTATTCTTCATACTTAATTTGAGTTTTTCTTTCATAGGGATACTTCCACGTTTGGAGTTCTCCATGAAAAATCATTTCAAGATTTTCTTAATATAAGCACTTTGACACAAACCAATTAACCGTCTTGATCTATCTCTGTAGATCTTGATTCCAAGAATATATGAAGCTTCTCCTAGATTTTTCATAGCAAAGCACTTTCCAAGATAGGATTTTACATCCTATAACATTAGAATGTTATTTTCCATGATCAATATGTCATCGACGTACAAGATTAGGAAAGTGACATAACTCCCACTAGCTTTCATATATACACATGGCTCATTACGATTTTGAGTGAAACCAATTTTTTTGATTTCATCATCAAATCGTTTATTCTATTGCCTTGATGCTTGCTTAAGTCCATAAATGGAACGCTTGAGCTTGCATACTCGGTTTGGAAATTTTGGATTGACTAAACCTTTAGGTTGCACCATATAGACCTCTTATGAGAGATGTCCAATGAGGAAGGCAGTTTTGACATCTATTTGCCAAATCTCATAGTCATAAAACGCAACTATAGGTATAAGAATCCTAATAACTCTAATGTATGCAACAGGAGAGAAGGTTTCTTCATAATCAACCCTGTAGGTTTGAGTGAAGCCCTTCGCCACAAGACGAGCTTTATAGGTGTGTACAGCTCTATCCATGTCAGTCTTCTTTCTGAAGAGCCATTTGCTACCAAAAGTTTTACCTTTAGGAGAAAGATCAACTAAGTCCCAAACTTCATTATCTTTCACGGATTACATTTCCACATTCATAGTATTTAGCCATTTATCGGATTCAGGATCCAACAATGCAACTTTATAGTTAGCGGGTTCATTAAGATCCCCCAACTCATACTCATCAGCCTCGATGTTTAAATAAATTCGATCTGGAGCATGTCGTGTCCTAGTGGAATTACGAATGGGAATGATATCACTTTAAGGTTCATTACGTATCTTCTTCTTGAATTATTTCAAGATCTTCTAAACTCCCCCTTGCTTATTGAGTTATATGACTATTCTCAAAGAATTTAGCATTTCGAGCAACAAATACCTTGTTCTCAGGTGGGTAGTAGAAAGAATAACCTATTGTTTCCTTTGGGTATCCTACAATGATACACTTAATAGATTTGGGCTCTAATTTGTTAGGCTTGGTAAGAGTATCTTGCTTAACAAGTGCCTCATAACCCCAGACTTTTAAGTAAGACAACTTAGGGGCTTGCCTATACCATACTTCGTATGGTGTCTTTTCAACCTTCTTAGTTGGAACCATGTTGAGAATGCATGCAACAGACTCAAGGGCATAATCTTAAAAGGACTTTGGAGAAGTTGTTTGACTCATCATGGAGCGAATCATATCTAGTAGGGTTCTATTTCTCCTCTCAGACACACCATTATGTTGAGGCATGTAAGGAGGAGTGCGATGGGAAATAATCCCATGCTCCTTAAGATGATCTAAAAACTCTTAACTCATATATTTTCCTCCACGATCAGATTGTAGCGATTTTATGGTCTTCCCGAGTTGGTTTTCTACTTCCTTTTGAAACACTTTGAAAGTCTCAATCACTTCATGTTTATGCTTCAACAAGTAAACATAACCATAACGACTAAAGTCGTCAGTGAAAGTAACAAAGTAGCTAGTTCCTTGTCTTAACACTATTTTAAATGGGCCACATACATCTGTGTGTATTAGTCCAAGTAAATCTTTTGCCCTTTTCACTTGATGTGAATAAGGTTTTCGTGCCATCTTTCCAGGCATGCATGAAATGCATTTTTCAAAAGATTGAATGTCAGTTGAATAAGAAGTTCATCATTTTGCAACTTCTTAATACGTTTCTTGCTAATGTGTCCAAGATGACAATGCCACAAGAGAGTAGAGTCCGAGTTTAACTTGGCTCTTTTATTTCTAACAACATACATAGAACTATTATTTATATTAGAATTAGACTAATCAATTTTATAGATACCATCCCTTCGAACGGTACTAGAATAAACCACATTATTCCTAGAAACTAAAATTGCATTTCCATCAAAATGGTTAATAAAACCATCATCATACAAACAAGAAACTAAAATAACTTCTCTAGTTATAGAAGGTTCATAATGAAAATTATGTAAAACTAATACTAATCCACCAGGGAAACACAAATCATAAGATCTAATAGCTTCGACGGCTACACATGCCCATATACAGACTCAAAGCTCCTGGCTTCAGCTTCCTACCTCTCTTGAATCCCTGAGTAGTGTTACAGATGTGAGTACCACAATCCGTGTCATATACCCAAGATTTACCAGGAAAAGAAAAGAGTTCTATAGTAAAGATACCTAAAGTACTAGCTCCTTGAGATAGCTTCTTGTTCTTTAGCAACTCAGATAGATATTAGGGATAGTTTCACTTCTAATGGCCTGTAGCACCGGATTGGTGACAGAATGAGTCCTTAGCAGGATTTTCCTTCTTAGGTGGAGGGGAAATCTTGGGTTTAGGAGCATAAGCAAGCTTAGACTTCCCATTCTCTTGATTGTTTCCCCTAGCAGCCAATTGTAGTTTCTTGTTTTTGTTTTTCTTCTGGACCTTGGCTGCTCTAATTGCATGAAGTTCAGGTGCATCTTTCTTTGGTAGAGTTTGCTCATGTAGCTTAAGCATGTCATGCAACTCATTTACCGTATTCCCCATGCCGTGCACATTATAGTTTTGCACAAACCTGTCATATTCCTTTCTTATAGAGACTAAGATTAGGCTCACTGCTAGGTTTAGTGATACGGGATGACCTAGATGCTTCAAATTATCTATATAGCTCTTCATCTTTAGAACATATAAGCTTACATCCCTTCATCTAATGATGTGCAATTGGTTATCGTTACTGGATACACCAACGAGGAGTCCAACCCAAATATATATATTTACAACATTTGCGCTTACTACGGAGAGTAATTAACGATTCATGATTATGGGGACTTAAAGGCAAAGCAGTTACTTAGGCAATAGTAAATTGAAATAGCATGTAGACATAATTGCATTTATGTTTATAGCATGTATCTCCCTCGCGGGTTTATAAAAAGATTGAAATGCAAGGCTATGAACTCACTTGACCAGTTATAGGGAAATTGATAGCTAATGTATAGGGAATGAAAGTAACGGCTTCAACATGGCAATCACAAACAACCTGGGTTTATATATGACAAGTCTTAGTTTGATTGTATATATAAGTTTTTGGATATCAATGTTGGTTTTGATATAAAAATTATCATAACACCGTTCGGGCCATCATAGTTTAGAAGTCATTCAGTAAACGTTTGTGGAGCTAGGGCACTTTAAATCATAAACCCAACAACTCAGACATAACGTAGTACCAAGATGAAATTTCTTAATATGAATCTCCCTAGTATTGTGCTATGATATGGATCCGGGACATGATTTTTGGAAAGCACATCGATGATGAATGATATAAGGATTAGAACATAAGCAGTTTTAAGCATTTTATTCAATATCTGGAGATGTTAAGCACGAGGAGCGTTAATTAAAGTTATGTCTGGTAATGTTTTGAATATGATTTTATACTTTTTCAAAATGTTACATTTTAGACCCTGGGTTTGGAAAATTGCAAGTAGACCCCTAGGGTTTGCATTTTTACGACTTTGGTCCTTCAACTTTTATTGATATACCAAGTAAACCTTGTACTTTAAAAAGTGACATAATAGACCCCTTAAGTTAGAAACTTTGTTAAAATGACACTCCTTTAGTCCTTTTTGTGATAAGTTTCTGAAATTTACGATATATACCCCTTAGCATGGTATTATTAATTACAAACATGTCAAATTGCCCTATGCAAGCTTAATTTAACATTTAATAGTCAATTATAAGTTATTTAAACTAAAAATATGAGTTTTACATACACAGTTTAATTTAAGATTCGTTAAGCTACAAAGTAAAAGGGTCACATTAGGCGTTTTAAATGAAAATGCTGTGGGTATAAGATCAAATTCTATATGACTTGTTAATGCACTTATATTTAACATTATTATAAGCTTACTTAGGATAGATTATTATAGCAAAAGTTTACAAGTTTAGCTCATAGTTTAAGTAAAAACATGAAAATTGGGGTTTCGGGTGTCGGTTTTGGATCAAAAAGGCATAAACACTTTAGGTTTTTGAGTTTCAAGCTGTTATGTTATGATTTTAGTAAGATCACTATAAACATTATAATGTTACATGAGAGATATAAGCTTTTTTATTGAACCTGGTTTGTGATTTGGTTTTGGAATGGGTGTCGGAATCGGGACTTTCGGCTTCGTACGGCTAGAGTAACGACTCTCGGGCTTCGTTTTCTTCAAGGCTTCGCTTCTTGAATGTCTTTTATGATCCTAGGATCATATGTAAGCTTAGAGAACCTGGTTTGAGCTTATAGCTTGGAAACGGGTCAGAATCGGGACTTTCGGCTTTGTACGGCTAGAGTAACGACTCTCAGGCTTCGTTTCTTGGTTTCTTTTTCTTCCTTTCTATACTTGAGACTTCTTAAGATCTATTAGAATTCATATTGAGCAAGGAGTTGCTACTATGAAGGGTTATAGAGGAGGAAGTGGGGGATGAATAAAAATGAAGACATATGAGTCCTATTTATACCCATTTGAAGGTATAATGAGTAAGAAAGCTTCAAGATCTGGTTAGGACACATAGGAGGTATAGAGGGTGATGAGGAGGGTCTATAGGATGTGTTGGTTAAGCTAGAAACTAGCTTGGATGTGTTGTTTTCTTCTTTCTTTGCCGCGGCTAAGATAGAGAAACAATGATGCATGTGATGAATTTTATACAATATAAATGGAAGATATTTTGAAGAGAGGTGCTTGTAAGCAGCTAGGGAGGTAAGGTTCTTGTCATTGAGGTGCTTGGTTGCAAGAAAAATAGTTAAAATGGGTTATTTTGCAAGGGTTTTGGTTTCGGGTTCACTAGGGCTTATTTATGGTTCGGGTTGAGTTTTCTAGCTTGTAATTTGTATACATTTGATTAGGAATGATATTTTACTGATCCTAGGACTTATATTAAGGATTATAATCAAGATTTGATAGGTGGTTTGAGTTAAAATGGGTAGAAAATGAGAAAACGGGTCAAAATGATAATTAGGGCATAATTAGGGTTTTCTGGATTCGTTAAGGTTTTCTAGGCTTTGATTTCTTGCACATTGCCAAGTTAATGATAGATAATGATTTGTAAACTCATTTTATGAGTTTACAATGGCCCTTGGTTGGTTATTTGGGATTAGAATGGTTTAAAACGAGTAAACGGGTTAAATGAACCAATTAGGTACATTTAGGGTTTCTAGGATATGTTTTACGTACAAGTGAAGTAAAATGATGAAGTAATGATGAAATAATGATTGAATAGGATTGATATGATTGTAAAATAAGTTTTTACAACTTATTTGAGTGTTGGTTTGGGTTTACAATGGATAAAAGCCAAGAAACAGGTCATGGTTTAGAAACTAGCTCGGTTTTAGGGTTTAGGGTTTTGAATTAGGGTTTTGAGTGTAAAAAGATGTATGAAAGCTTATGAATAGAATATTTAGGGTTTACATCTTGTAAAATGAGTGTAGTAGCTTGTACATAAGTGGTGGTGAAGAAATTGGAATGAAAACGGAGGTAAAACGGCTATTTTAGAGATCATGCTTAATGACTTGTACATTGAGCTTTTAGAGATTTGTACTTTGACTTGAAGAGATTTTATATTTCAAATGAGATATCATATTACTTGTACATATGCTTTAGTAGCTTGTGCATTCACTTTAGGGGTTAACCCTTCCATGAGATTAGGGTTTGGAGGTATATGATAACGGTTTAGAGCCCGTTTTGATATAACGTTGTGAATGGTACATTATAGGAATAATGTACTTTGTAAAAAGAATATGAAATATATGACTTTGACATATTGTGAATGTTTTTCTTGACATATAGGAAGACAAGAGGTCTTAGATAGGTTGCCTGAGCTCGTCTACTTAGTTATGACATACTGAGATAATACTAAGTAATGTAATAAAGCGAAAAATTTTCCCGTACAATTGTGATAATAGTAAAATAGATTGATTTTACATTTGATGAAAATTCTTGAGTTGTTATATTATGGAGCCTAAAGGTCAAAGGGAATGATGTTCTAACATACACTAAACGATTCCAAGAGCTAATCCTGATATGTACCAAGTTTGTTGCCAATGAAACTGAGAAGGTTGACAAGTACATCAGTGGACTTCCTGATAACATTTATGGAAATGTCAAGTCTGCCAACCCAAGAATTTTGAAAGAACTATTGAGTTGGCCAACGACTTGATGGATCAAAAACTCCGCACCTATATGGAAAAGCAGACTGACAACAAAAGGAAGGCTAACGATTCATCCAGAAACAACCATGGTCACCAACAACAACCCTTTAAGAGGCAGAATATCGCCAAGGTCTACAATTTGGGGACAGGTGAAAAGAAGCCATATGAGGGATCTTTGCCCAAGTGCACCAAGTGCCATTTTCACCACAATGGCCCGTGTACTCAGAAGTGCCACAAGTGCAACAAGGTAGGGCACTTTGCCCGCGACTGCAGGAGTTCTGGCAACGTAAATGTTGCTAATACTCAGAAGGGCAATGGGATAAATCCCAAAAGAGATGGTTGTTTTGAATGTGGAGCTTCAGGACACTTCAAGAGAGATTGTCCAAAGTTGAAGAATAATGATGGGGGAAATGGGAGTGCACAAGGCTGGGTGTATGCAGTTGGGAATGCAAAGAAGAAAGGGAATGCATCGAGGGACCCGGACTCCAATGTCGTCACGGGTACGTTCCTCTTAAACAACCGCTATGCATCTATCTTATTCAACCCTGGTGCCGATAGAAGCTTTATATCTACTTCATTTAGTTCCCTGATTAACATCACCCCAACTCCACTAGAAAATAGTTACGATGTCTTATTAGCTGATGGGAAAATAGTTAGGGTAGACACTATAATGCGGGGTTGCACTTTATATTTCTTAAAAAAAAAAAAAAAAAAAAAAAAAAAAAAAAAAAAAAAAAAAAAACCAATCGTTAACATAGATCTAATGCCCGTAGAACTGGGTACGTCTAATTTTGACGTTATTATTGGCATGGATTGGTTAAGAAGGTGTCACGTCATGATCGTGTGTGATGAGAAACTTGTTCGAGTTCCCTATGGGAATGAAACCTTGATTTTTTATGGTACGAAAAGTAACAACGGGAGAGAATCTTGGTTGACCATTATCTCATGTTCAAAGGCTCAAGAGTACATGGCAAAAGGATGTCAGATCTTTTTGGCATAGATATCCGCCAAGAAAAGGAGGACAAGTCAGAAGGAAAGCAACTTAAGGATGTACCAATCGTCCGAGATTTTCCTGAAGTGTTTCCTGAGGACTTGCCGGGTCTTCCTCCAACTCGACTAGTGGAATTCCAGATCGACTTAATCCAGGAGCCGCACCCGTAGCTCGAGCACCGTATCGATTGCTCATCCAAAAAGAAGAATATCAAAAAATAAAGAGAACAACTGCTAGACCTTTCGACAAAGCTATTAAAGACCCAGTTCCTCACCTGGGAGCCCCGGTCTTGTTGTCAAAAAGAGGATTGGTCATTAGATGTGCAACTGACTACCGTGAGTTAAATAAGTTGACAGTGAAGAATCGTTATCCACTCCCAAGGATCGACGATTTATTTGATCAACTCTAAGGATCTAGTATTTATTCGAAGACAGATTTGAGATCGGGTTATCACCACCTTAGAGTACGAGAGCAAGATATTCCAAAGACGGCATTTCAAACTCGGTATGGTCATTACGAGTCTCAGGTTATGCCATTCAGGCTAACAAACGCACCTGTGATATTCATGGACCTCATGAACCGAGTGTGCAAGCCCTACTTGGATAAGTTCGTAATCGTCTTCATTGATGACATACTTATTTATTCAAAAGACAAGAAAGAGCACGAAGAACACCTTAAGGCAATTTTGGAATTGCTTAAGAAGGAGAAATTGTATGACAAGTTTTCAAAATGTGAATTTTGGATCCTGAAGGTACAATTTCTTGGTCACGTCATTGATAGCAGAGGCATTCATATGGATCCAGCCAAGATAGAATCTATCAAAGATTGGGCATCTCCTAAGACACCGACGGAGATCCGCCAATTTTTAGGTCTTGCTGGTTACTATCAAAGGTTTATTAAAGGATTTTAGAAGATTGCTAAATCAATGACGAAGCTTACTCAGAAAGGAATCAAATTTGATTGGGGAGAAAAGGAAGAAAACGCTTTTCAGTTAATAAAATAGAAGTTATGCAGTGTGCTAATTCTGGCTTTACCTGAAGGAAAAGACTTTATAGTCTATTATGATGCTTCACACAAGGGTTTAGGTGCAGTATTGATGCAGAGAGAGAAGGTGATTGCCTATGCTTTTCGACAACTAAAAATTCATGAGAAGAACTACACCACTCATGATTTAGAACTTGGATCGGTGGTGTTTGCTCTAAAGATATGGAGACATTATCTATATGGAACCAAATGCACCCGTGTATCACCGACCATAAAAATTCTACAACACAATTCCTGACCAAAGGATCTTCACATGAGCACGTCGTTGGCTATAATTGCTAAGTGAATTACGATACTGACATACGTTATCACCCGTGAAAGCAAACGTAGTGTCCGTGCATTGAGCCGTAAGGAACGGATGAGCCAATACGGTTCGAGCCTAATTATAACTATTGTCCTTGAATCTTCCCAAAACGAATACTATAAAACTCAGATCGAGCCTTAAACCAGAGAAACTTGAAATGAAGACGTAAGGTGGTTGATCAAAAGTGATTAACCTAAGGAAAGTTGGAACCAGCACCATGGAACTTTAGTTTAAATGGTAAAAAAGAGTTTGGTTACCTTGCTACGACGACTTAAAGATCTGTGGTTATGCACGAAATCCCATAAGTCTAAAGTAACTATCTATCCCGTTCTAAAAAGAATTTAATGTGTTACCAAGACATGAAAAAGATATATTGGGGCCCAATATGAAAGCTAGACCATCGCCACATAGTTAGCAAGTGCATGACGTATGCAAAGGTTCAAGGCCGATCATCAAAGGTCCATCAGGAATGTTAGTACAAACCACATACCCCAGTGGAAGTGGGAATAATATCAGCAAATGGATTTATCACCAAGCTTCCTAAGTCGTCACAAGGTTTCAACACCATCTGGGTGATTGTGGATCGACTCATAAAATCTGCTCACTTCTTGCCAATAAGGGAAAATGACCCATTGGACAAGTTGGCAAGGTTGTACCTGAAGAAGATAGTAGCAAGATACGGAATACCTATTTCAATCATCTGTGATCGTGATGGGAGATTCACATCAAATTTCTGGAGATCATTTCAGAAAGCTTTGGGTACAGACCTGAGTATAAGCATTGCATATCATCCAGAAACTGACGATCAAAGCAAGAGGACTATTCAAACACTCAAGGACATGCTACGTGCTTGCGTGATCGATTTTGGAAAGGGATGGGTTAAGCATTTGCCATTAGCCGAATTTTCGTATAACAACAGTTATCATGCTAGCATAAAGGCCGCACCTTATGAGGCACTTTATGGCCAAAAATGTCGATCACCTGTATGCTGGGCCAAAGTTGTAGAAGCTCAACTGACCGGTCTAGAAATGATCCAAGAAACAACGGAAAAGATCGTCCTGATCAAGCAGAGAATTCAAGCTGCTCATGATCGACAAAAGAGCTACGCTGATTTGAAGCGAAAGCCGATGGAGTTCGAAGTTGGGGATAGGGTTATGCTCAAGGTCTCACCTTGGAAAGGGGTTGTACGATTCGGTAAGCGGGGCAAGTTGAACCCGAGATATGTCGGACCTTTCAAGGTGTTAGCCAAGGTTGGGAAGGTTCCTACAGGAAAGAACATTCCTTAAGAGTTGAGCAAGGTACACCATACTTTCCAATGTGTCTAATCAGAAGAAATTGTACTCTGCGAACCATTAGTCATGCCGTTAGGAGAATTCACGTTGATGAAAGCCTCCAGTTTTGTGTGAAAAGCCCGTGAGATCATGAACGGGATATCAAACGATTAAAGCAAAGCCGGATACCATTGGTTAAGGTTCGCTGGAACTCTAGGAGAGGTCTTGAGTTCACCTGGGAACGTGAAGATTCGTTCAAACAAAAATACCCACACTTTCGCAACCGAGCTCGTCATCACGTACTAAGGTCTTAAGCTTTAAGACAAAGCCCTTTTACGGTAGAGACTGTAACATTTCTCAATTTCAGGTCATTTTACGACTCCTATTATTCGTCACTATTTATTTTAGTCCGATACGCGTTTACTTTTATTTAACTTTTGGGCTAAATCGCGTAGACTAGAAATAATCATTTAACGTAAACGGTCACCAAATAAATTAAGGTTTACGTCAAGCAAGTGTTATGTAATTATTAGGAAGATAATTATTAACTTTGCGTATTTTATTTTTATTGGTCACGTAAAAGGCTTACGATTCGTAATAAAATACATTTAGACACACCCCCGAAAATACCTAAGACTTACTAGACTAAACCAATACCCACATTTAAACCTTAAACCGAAAAATATTCAAATTCTTGTGTTTAGCCTAGCCATTTGTGGGGAATGTGGGTACACAAAACACTTAACTATTGTGAAGTAGTGCTAAATCTTCTAATTATCTCCTAAGTACATGTCCCCCCTATGTGAATAAACCTGTACTTAATGTCTCCTAGTTAATCTAATGTACATTGGATATTAGCCACTTTGCATCCTCCCTTTGTGTCTTGATATCTGCGACAAGCTAAACACACACACAAACCATAAGATTTCATGATCTTAGGTAAATCTTGTACCAACATCTTGTAATTAAGGATGGTACTAGGAAGTATTATCAATACCATGGGTGACTAACAAGAAAACCATAAAACCACTAACTTAGGGCACAGTTTGGTTTGATTAGGGACTAGGGAAAACCTAACTAAATATTAAGCCTATAAATACCCCTCTACACTTGCATACGACACTTCTTGAAACACTTATAAACACACAAACACTCAAACAAATAAACCATATAGTTTTCTTCTCTTGTTCGGGTCATAAGCCGCGACAAACATCCTCACAATTCATTCGAACCTAAAATAGGTGCTAGAGTCATCATACGAGGTCACAAGAAGAATACATAAGCCAAGGTTTGGTAAATTGTATAAGCTTTGAAGCTTAGGGTTGGTTATTCGATCGTGTATACATTTGGGTTATCATTCTACACGTCCAAACTCGTCATCATAACACTGGGACGCCGTGTAAGTCTTGCAATGCTAGTACACTCTTATATTATAAATCTTTCGTTGATTTCTAGTACTTGTAGGTCCGTGGAATATTGAAATTTAAACAATATACGTTAGTAGATCATGCTGTTTCAACCCCTGCATGGTTCAACGTAGCATAAATATACATATATTCGATCTTGTGTGGTGCTAGAATGAGTAAACATATTCAAAACAAGGCTTAACAATGACTAAGAGTTACACGTTTTCATTTACAAATGAATTTCACAAAACTTATACGTAAACATTCAAAGAGAACAAAATAGCGTGGCTAGGGAAGGTGTAATACCAACATATTAACGCTTGCATGGTTACACGAACCATAAGGAAAACATATTGGCCAATGTATTCGCGAGATTAAGCTTGGCTTATGGTAGTGGCTTATAATAAATTTTTGATGCGCTTTAATAAAAGAGTTAAACGCCCTAAGAAACCCAACTAGAGCTTAACAGGCAGAATGAGTTTGTGTAGACCCTTAATGGGCCATTGGGCCGACAGCCCACGTACGAATCAAACAGGCCCAACAGCCAACCTTTGGGCCACAGCTTATTAATAAGCACCCTAAGCTTATGGAAAGGTTCTAGTGTGCTTATTGAACTTATATAGACCCTAACATAAAATGTAAACATAACCGGACCCTTAACGGGCTTGGTAGCCCATTACCGTGACCAAACGAAGCCCATAAGCCACAAATAAGCTTAGACAGCTTATTTGTGAGCTTAATCAGTTTGTTAAGCTTATTATGAACATAGAATAACTAATGGGCCTTAAGAGATTAAGCCTAAAAGTTTAAAAACCTTATCGAGTTCTTATCGGGCCCAAAAGCCCATTAACGAGCTTATTGGCTTATAAATAAGCTGAGTAATAAAAACAAACCCACGAGGGCTTATTTGGATTAGAAAATAGGTTGGATCACATTATAAAGCCTTCATAAACCTTTTGAAAACTCTCGGGTTAGAATTATTCGGCTAACGAGCCCAATATGGTCGAATAAGCTCAAATAAGCTCACATGAGCTTATTTTTCAGCCAACAGTTTTGAAATAAGCCTAAATAAGCTTAATGGGTGCTTATGTGCTTTTAGAAATCCCAAATGGACCCTTATTTGCTTAATGGACCTTAGCGAACCAAATAAGCCCAATAAGCCAAAATAAGCTCATCCGAGCTTATTTATAAGCTGGCACAGCTTAAGTAGCTTATTGGAGTGTATTAAAGCCTATTGTCACTTGTTAGATCTTAATTGGGCTTAAATTGCGATTTTACAAGTTAAGGGACTAAAAGTGTCAATTTGTAAACTTGTGGACTAAAATTGCCAAAATTATCTTTATAAAGTCCAGGGGTTGTTTCTGTCATGTCTGAAATTTAAGGGCTGTTTGGAACATGTAAGGTTGAAGGACTAAAAGTGAAAATGTGGAAACATAAAGGTTTAATGTATAAATATTACATATTCATAAACATAGGGACTATTTTTGTAAATATAGAAAACCTAAGGGTATTTTACGAACAAAAGTGATTTTTATAAACACTTAACGTGTCGTACAAGTTATAATATTTATCGGAGATTATACAAATTGAAACACGACTTAATAAATATGAATATTTATTAATAACGCTTATACATATACTTTAGCGTATGCAATCGTATACCTTCCCAAGAGCCGCCAAGTGAAGACAAATACAATAAATATGTGTATCACCACACAAGTGATAACAATATATATAAAATAGCAATTTGTTGTAGTTTATGCATTAAGTAGTTAGCCTAAACTTGTAGACTAAGACTGGCCGTATTTACTTAGGTATTTGACGGTGTGATTCATTGCCATTCTTGGATATAATTATCATTTTCAGAGGACTATTTACTAAGGTGAGTTCATAGCCCCATGTTTTACAATTATTTAAATGATTTACATCTTTGGGGTGAGAACACGCTTTGTTTTACAAATTGGACGCAAGTGTACATTTTATACTATGATTACGTGTTTGCCTAAGTAGCGATAACCCACTGAGCCCATTATCATGAACTGTCAATTACTAGATTGTGAGCGCGAATGCTATAAATTGATCTATTTGGGATTGACATCCCCGTTTGGGTGAGTAGCACTCACTGGCCAGTTTTGTCAGACAACAAACGAATACCATGTCTGATTTAGGATGTTGCGGTTTAGAACGCATTCACGGGCATTATTGGAAATTTATGCATTCATACATGACTACTTCAGTGTCCATGAGCTTAGAAAACGTAATAACTTATATATGTTTGCCATCTGTTGCTAATCATACACATGGAAATCTGCGGTCCTACTATTGATTTACATAACCTATGAAATTCACCAACTTTTTATGTTGACATTTTAAAGCATGTTTTTTCTCAGTTCAAATAAGGCACGATGTACCAAGATATAGTAGGGGGTCACTCTTGGAGAGTCAGTACTAGAAGATTGGGGCGTATTACATGTTGGGAACATGTGTTATAAACCCAAAATCTTTACTTATATTAGTCGAACAATTTGAAGCCACGAGCTTATCAATGAACAAGTATTTTGTTAATCAAAATGTTCTTTTTAAAAATGACACGTTTAGTGGTCCGTTTCTCATATCTTGTGATATTAGATCTATGAAGTAACGCCCTCGATATTCAATATTCCGTTGCTACTAGATTTGGGGGTGTTACAGCAAGCCTTTCCGTACACGAGCTTATAAGGAGTGCACCCGATGCATGTTTTGAATGCGGTCGCCCATAATGCATCATCTAACTTATCAGACCATGAAGCACGATTTTTGCCTACGATACTTTCTAAAATACGTTTCAAACCACGATTTGAAACCTCTACTTGTCTACTTGTTTGTGTATGATACGCGGTAGAAAGACGGTGGGTAACTCCATACTTAAGCATGACTTTAGCGAATTGGTCATTACCGCGATCACTAATTATAGCACGAGGAGTTTCAAATCAGGCAAAAAGAGATTTCAAGAATTTAACAACGACTCGGGCATCATTAGTTGGGAGTGATTTTGCTTCAACCCATTTAGACAAATAGTCAATGGCCACAAGAATGTATTTGTTCCCTCGAGAAGACGGGAACGGTCCCATAAAATCGATGCCCCACATGTCAAAGATCTCGCATACTTGAATTGCATTTTGAGGCATTTCGTCTTTTTGCGAGATTTTGCCTTGACATTGACATGAGTCACAAGACTTTACCATGTTGTAGGCATCGTGGTAAATTTTCGGCCAATAGAAACCAGAATTACAGACTTTCTTAGCGGTGTAGTTCGCACCATGATGTCCCCCGGTGGGTCCATTATGGCAAGCCGTGAGGATATCGACGGCTTCTTGGCCGTAAACACATCGTCTAATCACTTGATCCGCACAAATTCTAAACAAGTAGGGGTCGTCCCAAAAATAATGCTTCACATCCTTAAAGAATTTTTTCTTTTGTTGGGACGACATCCCTTTTACTATAAAATTCTCCGCATGGTAATTTGCAATGTCAGCAAACCATGGGGTACTAGAATTATCATGAAAAGATATCATTCCGAGGGTCTCGAGAGGAAATGTTTCATTAATTTCCTTTTTCTCGAGATCACCTTGATGAGGATTTTCTAATCTTTACAAGTTGTCGGCCGCGAGATTCTTCGCTCCTTTTTTTATCACGAATAATGACATCAAATTCTTGAAGTAGGAGAATCCACCAGAGCAATCTCGGTTTAGCATCTTGCTTAGCAAGAAGATATTTAAGAGCCGAGTGGTCTGTATACACTATGGTTTTCGACAAGACTAAATAGGACCAGAATTTCTCGAAAGCATACACCACGGCTAATAATTCTTTCTTCGTAGTAGTGTAATGAGCTTGAGCATCGGTCATAGTCTTGTTCGCATAGTGTATAGGCTGAAAATGTTTGGTCTTACGTTGCCCCAAGACTGCACCTACCGCGTAATCACTAGCGTCGCACATAATTTCAAATGGTAGGTCCCAATCGGGGGCAACTAAAATCGGAGCTTCGGTTAACTTCTTTTTAAGTATATTAAACGCTTCAATACATTCTTTTGAGAAAAAAACGGGGTTTCTTTTTTGAGAAGATGGGTCATCGGTCAAGGCAGATTTTATAAAAAATCTTGAATAAATCGCATAAAACCCGGCCGTTGACCTAGAAAACTTCCGATCGCCTTTTAACGTTACCTCGGGTGAGGGAGTTTAGCTATAACATCAACTTTAGCTTTGTCGACCTCAATCTCGGACTTTGAAATTTTATGTCCTAAAACAATGCCTTCTTTTACCATAAAATGGCATTTCTCCCAATTTAGAACTAAATTAGTGTCTTCGCACGTTTTTGCATTTTGTCTAAATAGGTGAGGATGACGAGAAAAGAGTCCTCGAAAGTCCGGATAAATCATCCATGAAAAACTCCATTGTTTCCTCGATCATATGTGGAATGGGAAATTGGCCATCATGCACATTTGGAACGTGTCCCGAGCATTACATAAACCAAAAGGACATACGTCGGTCGGCAAAACGTTTCCCATAAGGGCAATTGTGAACGCTGGTTTTCTCTTGGTCTTTCGGGTCATATGTATTTTTGAAAATATCCGAAAAACCCATCTAGAAAAACATTAGTAATTCATTTCCCGTGAGTCTTTCGAGCATTTGCGTCCGTTAAAGGCAAACGGGAAATGACTTTACGAGTCGCATTCATTAAGCTTTTGGTAAAATCTATACAAAACACGCCACCCGTGTAATAATCTTGTCAGAATCAACTCTAATTATTTCATTTTCAACAACGGTCATACCACCTTTCTTAGGCACACAATGAACGGGACTTACCCACGAATTATCGGAGATAGGGTAAATCAATCCGGCATCAAGGAGTTGAATAACTTCCTTTTTGATAACCTCATGAATTTTCGGATTTACCCTTCTTTGAAATCGTCTTCCATTAAGATCTTGTGAGTACAAAAACTAGGGTCGATACCCTTAATGTCGGAAATCTTCCATGCGATGGTCTGTTTGTGTGACTTAAGAACTTTTAAAAGGGCGGCCTTTTCTTTATCTTTTAATTCTTTTGAAATTGTGACGGGCAACTTATCGGTTCCTTCTAAAAATGTGTATTCAAGATAAGACGGTAAGTCCTTGAGCTCGATCTCCGGAGGATCATCAATCGAAGATTTAATCGTTTTAATTTCCTCAAAATGAAGTTCTTTCGAAGGGAGAAAAGATGATGGATCATCATTTAATAAATTTCTCGAGTGTAGGAGTGAGATTCTCCCTCAAGATGAAAAATCGACATCATTAATTTACGGTAGAATTGAATCATTTTTAAGACACGTTTTGATTTCTTCCAAAATAAAGTTTCCTCCTTCAAAAGGAGTAAGAGAGGGGAAAGAAGTAGAAAGGATAGGATCTAAAGACGGAATGGGATTGCCACTCGTAGTACTATCCGTAAAACCAAGAACTTCTTGAGCATACTCCTCACATGAGACGTCGATGACATCGATTCGATTAACCGATTTAGCATCATTGTAGGAGTATCTCGAAGTTTGACCAAGCAGTAGTAAGTTTATACATTTCCCTAGCAGCAGTAAGTTTATGCCTAGCAGCATTAACTTTCCCAAGCAGTAGTAAGTTTATGCCTAGAAGCATTAACTTTGAATCACCAACATTAACTCCATTTCTTTCTAATATCGGCCTTTCCATCATCAAATTAACATTTTAGCTTACAAAAACTCTCTGTCTATTTTTTGATTTTTCTTAATTCTTTTTTTACTCACAATTCTCTCTTTCTGTTTTTAAACAACTCTCTTTTTGTTTTTCAACTCATAAATTCTCTCAATTCTTTTACTCACCAAAACTCTTTGTCTGTTTTTATTCCATACATCTCTCTTTTTGTTTTTATTCTCACCAACTCTCTCAATTCTTTTTCTCACAATTTTCCAATGGTTTTTATTGTATAACAGCATTATTAAGTATCTCTAACTGCATTTTACTTAAGCGTATTAAGGTTTAACTAGCTGCACTAATTTATATTAACAGCAAGAAGAAAGAAACTTTTAATGTCATGATAACAGTTCTAATTCATACAAAACTTACAAAACATAAGAGTAAAAATATTTTAAAGATTCGTCATCATAGCAGCATTCCAAATATCTAGAAATCAAATATTGAATTTCTACTTACATCAAAAGCTTTGTAAGTAGTAAATCTGCAACATTATTGTCAGTATCTCGGATTTTAACCATATTATGAGATCAACTTCTTTTCATTGCAATCCCTAATAAAGTGATGTCTAATCTCTATATGCTTTGTTTTTGAATGAAAAACAGGATTTTTAATTATGAAAATAGTACTGTTATTATCAATAAAGATTTTGGTATGCAAGAAATGGTACGACATATTAAGTACATTAATTTTGAATCCAATGCACTGTCCCGACAGCAACTTGAAGCAGCCACATATTCAGCTTTTGTTATAGAATTTGCAACCACTGTCTATTTCTTGCATTGCCATGATATTAATCTACTTCCAAGGAATTGACAACCTCCTGTTGTAGACTTCCTATCCAAGCTTGCTCCAGCATAATCACTATCAGTGTATGCTACCAAATCAAAAGGAGAATCTTTTATATACTAAAGACCTAATTTTGGTTGACCTTTTAAGTATCTAAGGATCCTTTTTACAGCATGAAGATGTGAAATCTTTGGGTTGACTTGGTATCTTGCACAGGCACACACTGCAAACATAATATCAGGTCTTGAAGAAGTAAGATACATCAATGAACCAATCATTGATCTATATAAATGAACATCCACTTCTTCACCATCTTCATCCTTGAGCAAAGGCTTTTGAGTTTCCATAGGTGTGCTTGCAGTTTGACATCAGTAAAACCAAATTTCTTCAAAATCTAAATCACATACTTGTCTTCACTGATAAAAATTCCATCTTCCTTCTGCTTTACTTGCAGTCCTAAGAAGAATGTGAGGTCACCCATAGAACTCATCTGAAACTTCTTATGCATCATATTCTCAAACTCAGTGCATAATGACTTCTTTGAAGATCAAAAAATGATATCATCTACATATACTTGAACTAACAGAATATCACCTTTATCCCTTTTGATAAACAAAGTCTTGTCAATCTTTCCTCTTTGAAATC
>BQNB010011252.1:0-81896 GCA_026074375.1 Tanacetum coccineum | reverse complement strand
TAGTTGGTGATATAACATGATATATATAAGATGTTTATAACAAAATATAGAAAATAAAAGTATGGAAAGAATGTGAAACCTTATATATGATGTATGGCAAGAATGACTAACTTAACACCTAAATCAAACCCCAAATTATGTTTGATAACTAGAAAACCCTTAAGAACTCCTTGAAAATCACTTGATAAAATAAAAAACCCAATTCTTGTGTTATGCTTATCTTGGCTGGTTCTATATAGAGAGAAAAGAGAGTGATATGTGTTTTTTGCTAAGTGAATAATAAGTAAGGTATACTTGCACTTATGTAGTCAAACTAGGTAAGGCTTAAGCATCTGTTTATTCATAGGGAACAAAGTATGAAATGACTAGCCAAAGGCATGCATAGTTGGTGTGTGATTATAGAAGGAAAAATATAAGAGAACATGTTGATGGCTCCTTTACCATAACCCACTAGATCTTGTGTTTTCTTGATAAATCTTAAGGTTAAAGGAAATTGTTTAATATTGACATTATATATATAGTGGAGGGGGACGGTTTTAATATGTTTTAGGGGAGGGATGGATTAAATTTTTGGGTATTATGTATAAGTGTGGGTATTTGGTTAAGTATAGAAAGGTGGTATGGTTTACATCCATGCATGATGAGGTGTCATTTTATACACTATTTTGTGGTCATTTAACCCCTTAAATTATGCAAATATGCCCAGATTATGTGTTAAATCATTTGTATTCAGGTTTTTACCACTTGGATGGCATTTGGAGGAAATACATGTGACTTGGGCTCATTTGAAGAAGAAACGGACAAGATTACGGACCTACACCAAATCTCTTAAAGATTTATGCATACAGTGGTTATATACGGCGTCGCAGGCATAAAGCGACGCCGTCGTGATCTATTTAGTGACGGCGTCTGGAATTTGGCGACGGCGTCAGGACGTGGCCGACTTTTGAGGATATAGAATGATCTACGTGGCGACGGCTTCAGGAGTACAAAGCGACGTCGTCGCGTCGATATCTTTATAAATATAAAGTTGTTTTTAGGGTTTTAAGTATGTAACTTTGGGGATAATATTGTACAAACCAAGGGAGACAAGCCCTAGTCGTTTTAGCTGCTTCATAGGTCGTTTTTAGGGCCTCAAAACCCTATTGTACTACTTTGAATCCGTGTTTTAATCAAGTAAGGTTATGTATCATTAATCGTTCAATATGTCTATGTGTTGTTTGATTAATTTATCTTCTTGCTTTCCTTATAACATGTGAGGCTAAACCCTCTTGTGTATTTATCTATGATTGCATGAATCTTAGATTGTAGATCCTTTTTATGTTGCTTCTTGTTGATGAACATGCGCGTTAGGCTTTAGAAAACCAGCTTTTGTTTGCATCGCTGTTGATATGTTTAGGGAAACGCGAGTAGTGTAGAAAGGATACCATCGGTAACAGTCTTCATACTACCTTACCCATTATATGGTTGATCCCTCTTAAGATATTTCACATGCATTTAATATACTCTTAGGGACCTTGTAATAGTCTTCATACTACCTTACTTGTGCGTTGCCTTAACAGAATATTAAATAGACGGCGGGTTTGTGTAATCCGTTTATGACCTAGGAAATACTTACACATATCATCACAAGTGTGACAAAGCAGTGTATCTAGGAGAAGCAATCTGAGGAGTAGTGTATGATTAGGTAAATACATTTACTTATCATAAAGTTATCACCAATAGATTAGATTATTAATTAGTTTAGTTATTAGTTAAACAAACCAACCTCTCAAACCATATATTTACCTGCTTTCATAAAATATAAAAACAAAAAAAGAATCTTCTCCCAACCCCTAGAATTATGTTAGACCGTGATCAAGCCTTCCCAACCTATTCCCCTAGAGAACGATAACAACCCCCGAGTCTTGCATATACTACACTGCAACGATTAGGTAGACTACCTAGGATGTTGTAAAACTTCTTGCTAAAGTCTCTACGACCCTCACATCACATGCACCTTTAGAAAGTAGCAAGAGCATTACATAAGCCAAAAGGTATCCGCATGTAAGCGTATGTTCTGAAAGGGAAAGTGAATGTTGTTTTTTCTTGATCAATAAGATCGATTGGTATTTGGAATTATCTAGAAAAACCATCGAGGAAACAAAAGTATTTATTTCCTGTAAGTTATTCTAAAATTTAATCCATTAATGGCAACAGAAAGTGATCTTTTGATGTTGCTTCATTGAGTTTACAATAATCGATGCATACTCGCCAACCCGTGACGGTTCTTGTTGAGATAAGTTTATCTTTTTCATTTATGGCTACTATAATACGACCTTTCTTGGGTACGCAGTGGATAGGGCTTACCCAAGGGCTGTCGGTGATTGGATATATAATACTGGTATCGAGAAGTTTGATGATTTCTTTTTAACGACTTCTTGCATGTTTTGATTTAATCTTCTTTGTTTTCGAACAACTGGTTTCTTGTTATCTAAAAGTTGTATTTTTTGTTTACAAAAACATGGACAGTTTCCATGAATATCTGTTGTTTTCTAAGCAAAGGCTTGCTTGTGTATTTTAAGAACAGAGATGAGCTTATTTTTGTTTTGTTTTGAGAGCTGAGATGATATGATCACAGGAAGAAAAGAGGGTTCTTCCAAGAATACATATTCTAGATGTTCAGGAAGAGGTTTGAGTTCAAGATCCGAAGGAGGTTCTTCAAGAGATGTCTTGATTTTATAATCGGTGTTAAAGGTGATTTGTTTGAATGTCGGTTCTTCTTCATAGGATTCAGTTTCAGTATTTTCTTCGACAGTCATTGTAATGAATTCATCAAATTCGGCAAAGTGTTTTTCTTCGAGAATAGTTCCCTCGATGGAATAAAGGATCGAGCTTCCTTCATCGAGAAGAGCATCGGAATCTTCTTCTAAGATCTCGTCAATGACATCGAATGGGAGTGTTTTATCGCAGAATCGATTGAGAAGGTCATTCGTTCAATTCCAACTCCAAGGTTGAGTTGTTTTTGTTTAACTCGAATTATTGTGTCAGTAGTATGAAGAAAAGGTCTCCCTAAGATAAAAGGAACTTTATGGTCTTCTTCCTTTTCGAGGATAACGAAATCCACAGGAAAGGTAAATTTACCAACTTCGACTAGCATATTTTCAGCTATTCCAATAGGGTGTTGGAATGATCGGTCGGCTAATCTTACGTACATTTTAGTTGGTTTGAGAGTTTTGATAGATAATTTAACGTATAGAGAATACGTCATAAGATTAATGCTAGCACCAAGGTCGGCTAAAGCATTACATGAGAAAGTTTTGCTGAAGGTACATGGAATAAGGAAACTTTCGGGGTCTCCAAGTTTGGGTGGAACTTTGTTTTGGATCATAGCTGAACTTTCATCGCTCAGGAAAGTGGATGAGATTTGTTCAAGTTTGTGTTTATTACTAACATGTTCTTTGAGAAATTTGCCATAGTTTGGCATTCCTGTCAAAACGTCGACAAAAGGTATGATGGTTCGAATGACTCGAATCATATCGAGGAATTTACCATATTGGGCTTCCATTTTCTCTTTTCGAAGGCGTTGAGGATATGAGATTTTTGGTAAGTAAGGTTTGGGTGTCGGAGTTTCTTTGACTGGTTTTGGGGTTTGAGTTTTAGGTTGAGGTGTAGATTCCTCATCTTCATCCTCATTGTCAAAATTGATAGGAGTTTCAGAATCATTCTAAAGATCATTTGGGTTGGTGGGTAGGTCATAGGACTCACCACTTCGTGTAAATATGACATTTACATGCTCGTTTCAAGCTTGCGGTGGTTGGTAAGGTTTAGATGAGCTACCTTTTGGATTTGGTTGAGTGTTACTAGGAAGAGATCTAGAAGGTCGAGCAGATTGCTTGTCAGCGGATATGTCAAACTTTACTTCTAAATTTTGGATCGAGGCTTGATGGTTTTTGGTTGTTGTTTTGAGTTTGGTCTTGAGATCCATAAACGTTTCTTTAACAAAAGAGTTGGTCGATTGTTGAGCTTTTATGAAATCGCTTAATTATCTTTGGATATCAAGTTTATTATCAGAATTGGATCGATAGTAGTCTCGGTTATAATCATTTCTCCTGCTTGAATGCCAATTATCGCGATTTGAGTCACGGTCGCGGTAATCATTGTAAAAACGTGTACGTCAGAAGGTTTGCATGAATTTTGCTTCTTCTTCACGAGACATGGGTGTGTCATCATCATTACAATCAGGAGTCGAGTGATTTGAAAGAGATTGGATTTATTTGTACTGAGCGTCCATTTTCATGGTCATGGCATCCATTCGTGCCATATTTTTGTCAGTATCAGAGTTACTGCCACCTTCATGGGCGAAAGCTACATTTTTCTTGAGAGATGATTTTGGTTTTTGATTTTTAGCCCAATCAAGCTTGAGTAAGACTTTGTCTTCAAGAAGTTGATAAGCTTGATTTGGTGTTTTATAAAGGAAAATACCACCAGCCGCGGCATTAAGAACTTCTTGGGTTGTTTCGTTAAGACCGTGATAAAAGATTTTTATGATATTGCCTTTGGTGAGATTGTGACCATGACAATTTCTGAGCATTTCTTTCATACGGAGCCAGGCATCAGTTAGAGTTTCATTTTCATGTTAAGAAAAGGCTCAGATTTCTCTGAGGAGTCGATCGAATAAGGTTGGGGGAAAGAATCAGCTAATAAAAGCGGTTTAAAGTTCATCCTATGTTTTAATGGTTCCCTCGTTGAGTTCATCCAACCAAGTTTTTGCTTCACCCGTGAGTGATAGGGGAAACATCATTAGGCGGACGGATTTATTTTCAGTGTCTCTATATTTAAACATGTCACATATTCTGAGAAATTCATGAATGTGTTTGTGTGGATCAGTTTTAATTCTACCATCAAATTGGTTTCTTTTGACGAGAGTCAAATGGTTACCTTTAATGGCGAATTCATTTGTGGTTTCAGGAATGGTGATTGCGGAAACAGGAGTCACGACTTGTGAAATTGAAACCACGTTTTAGCTCGGATTATGATTTGAATGAGAGAAAAGATATTTTTGAGTATCTATAACTACTAAATAAAAGCAACAATTAAAAGCAATTAAACACTTAAACAAATTAACGGGAGCAACTAAAACGCGACAATTAAGCAAATATACTAAAATTAACCCCTAAAAATGCAAACTAAAATTCTAAACCTAAATTAGGACAAAAGAAAATTTTAAGAAAAAGAAAAACATTTTTTTTGATTATTTTTGAATTTATTATGAATTAAAAACTATTTTAATCTAATTAAATCCTAAAAAATAGCAAATTAAGTCCTAAAAATTTAGAAAAATGATTTTTAAACTTAGAAAAGTCTAAAATAACATAAAAACTCAGAAAACTATTTTTAACTATTTTTAAAATTAAAATCCTATTTTTAAACTTAAAATTAAAAGCTCAAAAATGAAAATTAAAATCTAAAAGGTGTAAAAATGATTTTACTGAATGTAAACCTAAAAGTAATTTTTATAAAACTAAAAACTATTTTTTTGAATTTTTATAAAACTTTTTTCTATTTTTTATGAATTTTCGAAATTAAAAACTTAAGAAAAATGATTAAAAATTTTCTACTTAATGAAAAATTACCAAAAAATCAGGAAAAGTCTATTAAGCAACAAAGAATACTAGAAAAATACTAACTCCCTAACAGCTTATCTAAAAAGCTCTATAATAAGCAAACTTGGCTACGGCTTATAAGGAAAAAGGAAAAGGAAATCTAGTATAAAGATTAAATGGTGCAAAGGATGGTTGGATGAGCTATTGAAGCACAATGGTAAAACGCATGGACTATGAGGGAGAGGTCGTGGGTTCTAGTCTGGCAACACACCCCTTTTTGCACTTTTTTATTTTTCACTTTTTACAAAAACTGAATATTGGAGCTTATAAAACACTTAAATTTAATCACTTTTAATAAAGATAACTTGAGCTGAAACTCAAGGATAAGCTCAAAAAGAGCTTTTGAAATACTGTTCACAAAAAGTAGCCTTTTAAGGCTTTTAAAACTTGATTTCACTAAAAGCTTTGCACAAGCTTTAATATAAGCTCAAAATAAAAAACAAAAACTGTCCTATGTAGCTTATGATATGCATAAGCTAAAAATGATAAGCTACTTAAGCTATAAACACTTACCCCTAGCTGAATTTGAAGATCAAAAAGTGAAACTCAAGAATTTACTCAAAAAGCATAAAATACAATTAAGCTAAAACACTCATTAAGCTAAACTAAACTTTAAGCTCTTAAAAACTTATCTATCTACTATTTAACTACTAATTTAGATCATAAGAGCAAACACCTTAAGCTGGAAATCAAAACTTAACAAGCTACTTAAAATACCTACTGTTTTTGGCTTTTTAAGCTTTTTAATGACTTTTTACTCTATATTAAGCTATAAGAAAACTTAAATCCTACTGAATTTAAGAACCTAACTCTTACAATTACTTAAGTAAAATGAATTAAAATCCTAAAACCTAAGTTTTCTAGCTAAAATTAAACCTAAAAGTGACAGTAGTACTAACTGCTGTTAGTACTGATGCACTTGGCAAGAGTACAAAAGCCTAAATGCAGGTAACCTATGTGGTTACCTCTGCACTTAATACACTCACTAGGAGTGTAAAAACTTAAAGCAAGCAAGATCTAAGCCTTAGAGGGCTTAGATCAAATTTTTTCACAAGTTAAAAAGAAATGATAGACTCCCCTGGTGCAGGAACCCCTTATTTAAACCATAACTTGTTTAATTTTGAAAACTAACTTTTGAAAACTGTTTTCCTACTGATTTTTAAAAATGATCAAAGAACGCTAACTCAATCAATAGACACTAGTCATTTTGACTTTTAAAGGTCAAAGAAGCTTAAACCAAACACTCCTTATAGGCTGACAGAATTTGCTTAAGCTATCAAACTTGAATTTCTTCTAACAAAGCATCATTACCAGATCTTAAACAGCTTATATTAAACTTAATAAACAATAAATCAACAAATCTACTAAGCTTAAATCTAAGACAATCTAAGATATGCTAACTAATTTTTTGGTTTTTATAGATTTTAAGACAAATTAAACACTAATCTAGATTCTAACTATACTAAGCTAAAACAGATGGTTTATAAGCACTAAGAAACAAGTTAAAACACAAATAAGCAATAAGAAAACAGATAAGCACTTTTAATAAGCAAATAAGCAAATCTAAGCTAATTAAGCAATTATTAAGCTAAAACTTAAAATTAAAGAAGACTTACAATGAGCCTAGCTAAACAAGGCTTAAAATGCTCTTAGAGCTTATCATCAATATTCAACACTTCTCTGGCTATATTAAAATAATAAGCCAGTATAATGTCCGTGGGAGTCTTCCACATTTGACTTAACACACCCCTTCCATTACTTAATAGTCCACATTTCAAGGTAATATTAGTTTAAAACTGTTTTAATTTAAATATGATTAGGACCCCCTGAATTAAGCTCAAATCAGATCTTATAGAAACCATGGAAGCTGAACATGAGCTTATGAGATCTTATTGGTAAGATGAGAGTTGAGAGCTTATGAATGTGAAACAAAGTGATGAAAACTAAATTGAAATTTTATTAATTGAACTAAACAGATTACAAGAGATTTAAAATGAAAATTACATTTAAACTAAAAACTTCATAAGCTAAATTACTTAAAAGAAAAATTACATGAAAAAGAGATGCTATGTGTGTGAGAGGTTAGGGTATTTATAGTACTCCAGGGAAGCTTCTAGGCTGTGCCTAACTAGCTGCACACACACCTAGGCACCTCATACCTCCAACCCAGCTCTTTGAATCCCCAACCATTCATCATTCAATCATTGCAAATGATACGAGCCGTTTGTAGGATCTCTTCTTTTGGGATCACACGTATGCCATCGTGGCAATCGTTATGAAAGTCTTGTGTTTGTTGTGTGAGAGCCCTTAGTGCAAAATCCATCTACTCTTGTGCTTCTTGCCATAGCCACGTGTGATTCTTGCTTTAGTTAGCCAATAAGAGTGCTTGATTTAGCTGAATGACCCTGTCATTGCTTCTCTCATCACTTGAATGGTCTAAATCACCCCTCAATTTTAGCAAAAGCCCTTTGATTTTAACAGCGAGGAACAATTGAAGTGATACGGTGAATAGTGCTCCCGTTCTTGGCGCCATTTTTTAACTGAAATAAGGTTAATTAGTTTTTAAAACTTTGGCCTATTGACATGAATGGACCTTGTCTTTTTGTTTATATCGCTCATTTGTATTATTAAAAAAGGACTTTTTTTAAAAATGGCATGAATGGCCCATGTGTGTGTTTAATAAAAGGGTATAGGGCTAAGGGTTTAAGGTCTAAATAAGAGTTAGGGACTATATGTATTAACTTTGGAAAGTTAAGATTGATTTGGAACATTGAGATTTTGCATTTTTGTGGTTGACTTCTGTTTGACCCGAGGGTTGACTGAAGGTACTTTGGCTACCGGGCTTTGGTACACTCATTCCGTTTTTCGTGTCCGTGTTTTGCCCGGTTTTGATGGTAACACAGTGAAAATGGAGCAAAAAAATGCTTGGTTTGTGTTTGTATGTGTGCAGATACGGGTATATCAAAAATCACACCCCCTTGGTGCATATTCGGAGCCAACCGGAACAAAACACCCCTCGGTGGTGTTATGTATATAAACCGAACGAAACACCCCTTGTTGGCTGTCAACCTACGAAACGGGCGCACCCTCTTGGTGGCTCAGTGGTGGTGGGGCAGCGGCGATGCTGTGGGGGTGACGATGATGATGTATGGTGGTGATGATGACGGTGGCGTGGCGGGGCTGTCGTGGGACAACAGCCGGAGAGAGGGGGGAAATGGCGCGTGGAGGCGAGTGACTATGGGGATCGGATAGACCGGGCGACAAGAACCATTTTTGGTTTCGGCCGGAACGCTCGCCGGAAAAGTTTTCCGGCGGCGGCTGACCGGAAGGGAAGGGCGGTGGCCGGAATTGAGGGAGAGAAAAAAAAAGGAAAAAAGGGAGAAAAAAAAATTGATGTACTTTGTGTGTGTGTTGTTTTGTTTGGAGATGGAAATGAAATGTATATTTAAAATTTTTATATAATAAAAAATAATTTTTAAGAATAAAAGATAAAATACCGCAATTATTCAAGGGTTTATTTGTAACTTTTTAATATAGTTTATTTGATAGCCAACGGTTTCGGGACTATCGTTTGAAAGCGCTCTTAACGGATGATGACAACGCACGAAACTACGCCGTTTGTTTTGACATCTAATCATTTTTCTAATAAAAATGAGTATTTACACGACTAGCTTTCACAATTGTTTTACAAAATTTATTTAAAACGTTTGTTATTTATTTATATATTTTTCCGATAAACTTTATCCGTAAAACGAATTTTAACTTTAATAATTGCGTTTTTAACAAACGTTTTCGATTAACAAGATAATTAATTTATTAAATATTTTTATTTAATAAATTATGATAATTAAATATAAATTTAATTATTTTGGGTCGGTACGCGTTGTGTTCAAAATTTTTGCGAGGGTATTTCAGTCAAGAAAAATCCTCAGGCAAACAAAACACAGTAAACCTTCTGATTGTTTTCGGGTCTCGGTCAAAACTAAAAAGTTGTCAGGAACGTCGTTTTACATCAAATTGCTTTAGAGTCCGAATAATGAAAACGTGATTTAATGGTTCGTTTTTGATACGTCAACTATTAATTAATATATATCTTTTTCGTTTTCAAGCCAAATAAGTTAAAAATAACTTCTACTTGGGAAATATAATAATAAATATGATTTATTATTTGAAATATGTTCCGAAAATTTTACTGGTAATTGTTTTTACGAGACAATAAAAGACCAAAAGTCAAAAAGTCAAGTCAGGCCCTAAAAGTCAAAAGGTAAAATTGTCATTCAAAATTTCGAAAATTCTCGGATGTTACACATTATTGAAAGAAGCCATGGATAATGATATTCTAGAGGGTGTTCGGGTGGGCAAGGATGAAGTTATGGTGTCACAGTTACAATACGCCAATGACACTATTATATTTGGTGAGTGGAGTAAGGAAAACGCTTGTAGTCTTATGAATGTCCTTAGTGTTTTGAAGAGGTTGCGGGGCTAAAGATCAATCTTAAAAAAAGTAAGTTGTACGGTTTTGTGGTTGAAAGTGATGATTTAAATAGAATGGCACGATACATGAGATGTGGCGTTGATGAATTTCCATTTATGTATCTCAGGCTTCCTATTGGTGTTAATATGAGGAGAGTGTCGGCATGGAATGATGTTATTGATAGATTCAAATCCAGACTTTTCGAATGGAAGGCCAAAGCGATGTCTTTCGGTAGTCGCCTAACGTTGGTGAAATCGGCTATTGGTGCCCTTGAGAAAGTTCGAAAAAATTTCTTTTGGGGTGGGTTAGGGGAGGGGGAAAATTTCATGGGTTAAATGGGATAAGGTAATTTCGTCATATGGGTTGGGGGCTTAATATTGGATCGTTAAAAGTAAAAAATAAGGCGCTTTTAGGTAAGTGGTGGTGGAGGTTTAGAGTTGAAAGTGACGCCCTTTGGTGTAGAGTTATTGATGTGTTTCAAAATCATTAAATATATAAGACTAGAATTACTGGTTAATATACAAAAAAACACAAGAGAAAGTATACCCTTTCGAATGTAGATAGTCTATATATAAATCCAACGAGGTCGTTCCCAAGAGTTGTGTGCGTTTTCAAATTCAAAAAGTAGTTTTGAAGGAAAGTCCAAATGATTGTCACGATCATTAGACCCATATTTGAAATAACAAGTAATTATAACAAACTCTATAAATGATTTAGATTATACCAAGATTATTTAAAAATGTTTGCTTAGGCTTAGAGAGACATGAGTCTAGAAATGATATGTAATGATATTCTCAATCACAAATAAAGCATACAAGCCACAAATGACGGGTGTTTAGGCAATGATCACTAAGATAGAGAAACATTTAGGATAATGTTTATAAGTTTAGAGAATAAAGATATCACGAGTCATAAATCCTTTCGGCATTTATGTGTAACTAGTGATTATATCGATTAATAACAACAAATCCTTTCAACATTTATAAGTTATTATAACCAATATATTAAGTTGAACAATAAAACAATGATTTATAAAAGTACCCTCTCAGCCTATTTACTTAGTAAAATCATGTTTAACCATTTCAATAAACACATATCCAAACACTGCATATCAAAGATCACATATCGCCTAAACAAACACAAGATGACTATTCCATGATCAAAGAAGTAACAAAACACATAACATTCATCATGAATTCAATAAATATCATATTCAAAGATAAACAAGATTTATACCAACTTCAAGAGCAAATGTTTGATGATTTCACAAGTTTTCCCAATGAAAACTTTATTATATTTAAAGTAAACTCGGAAACTATGAATAATTCTATCATAATAGCTTATAGTTTCGAATTACACTTCAATTCTTCTTCCTTGGATGGATTAAAACCTAGGAATATTGATGAACTACAAGCAAGTTCAACCAAATTCTTCAAAAACTCCTCCTAACTTTGATTCTAGTTGTTGTGATGATTATGTTACCAAGGGTGGTTTGGATTAAAGGTTTATCATGCCTTTATCACCAAAAATCCCTATTTTGAGTGACGGAATCGAATGGTATTGATTTGTATGAAAGTGTGTGAAATGAGAGAGCCAAGGAGGCTTTTTATAGGCATTCTGGGTTCCAAAAACCGCCGCATAACATAAATTATGCGCCGCACTTCGGGTGTTAATGCAATCTTCATTTAATGCCTTTAATTCTCTTAATTTTGATAGGAAGTGCGCCGTACTTTTTACAAGTACGGCATACTTGATGCATCTTTAGCGTTTGACCTTTTTCAAAGTTGTAGATAATTGAATTCTCTTTACGTGGCCGCCAGAATCGCGTCAAACGGAGTTCGTATGACTGAGTTACGACCAAAACAATGAATAGGTGTCCGGAAGCATTCATCTTAAGTTATTTCTTCGTTTAAGCTACAAATCTTTGTGTATTCGTCTGTTTTCTTCCATGACACGTACCTAGAACCTATAATAGCAAATATACTCGATTAAGTATCAAAAGTTCTTATAAATACCAATTTATATACATTAAAGCATATATAACGCATATAGAAATATGTATAATTTGAGCGTTATCAAATTCCCTCACACTTAAACTTTGCTTGCCCTTAAGCAAATCTAAGAAAAGAAATTTAAAAACAAGGTTCCTACATGATAAGAAAAAAAATTATAGTTTTTATTTTTAATTTATTATTTTTTAAAATTTTTTATTGAGTGTGAAAATATCAAAAATATTTTAGGTTTTTTAATAATTAATCACCAAAGGCGTAAACACCCCCACACTTAAGGGTTTGCTTGTCCTCAAGCAAAATAGGGAAAATAATTAAGCTTTGCAAAACAAAAATGGAATTATGAAAAATATTTTTGATTTTTAATATGTGAAAACAAAGATGTTTGACAATACCCAATGATCTTCAAGCTTTAATAACATGACTAAGCACCTCACGAATAAGGAAAGTATAATTCACTCAAACACTCGTATGTGATGTAATAGAGGGTAAAAGGGAAATCACACTCAATTGCTCATACATGATTCATTAACTTACCATAGGCTTGTACAAGAAATAAAACTACACCGACATGGCGTAAGCACCAAGCATAATTATCAAAAGAGGACTTTTATTCAGGTTGTAACATTAGGCTAAGGGTTAATAAGGGTGTGGATAAGGCATGGGAAATATATACTGAAAATGGTTTTATAATATACATGTCGACAAGTCTAAGAACCTATGTTGCTAATTACGATAATCCACAAACCCGCGAGGTTATCGAATAAACCAACCTCAAACTCATACAAATGATATAACAATACGTCACCAACAACCGACATCTCAACTATTATTCATACTTCAATTTCCCTCTTTTTTTTCTTTTTTTTAATCACTCCTTTTTTTTCATTTCATTTTTTTCTTTCAATCAGTCTTTCACACAACTAACAATTCCCCCACACTTGAGATAAGAATACACCACAAAAAATACGAAAATGAAGCAGGCCTTCTTCATCTTCATGGAAATGGCACAACACTCATAGCAAAGCGCGAGCAAACCATAAGCAAAAATTAGTCAATCATACCGAGCAGCTATCAACCAACCATTAGGACTTTCGACAAGGGTTAAGGCTAGGCTAAAGGTTATATATTTTTGTATATTTTTTTTATATTTTAGTGGATGAGAAAAATAAATAGAATAACTCAGCAAGTTAAACTAGGGGTATCTAGCACTAAAGACGAGTACTAGCAAAAGGGTTTTATTTGGGTGGTTAGCTAATCAGTGTAATTAGCTAAAAGAATAAATAATTAAATTGAATGGGCTAATTTGGTTTAAATCCTAGATTGCATCTTTATCATATAAAAATACCTTTTGTAGGTCCAGCCTTAGATAGATCTTTACGCATGTTAAGGTTGTAGAGCACTTATGTAATCACAAGTAACTCTAAGAGAGACTCTAACAAATGAAACTATTGTTTACGCGGAATATAAACAACAAAGTTAAAGAATTACTAAAAACAATGATCCTATATGGATCTTTTCTATTAATAACAAAAGTGTTTTTCTAATGAATCCAATCTGTGCCTTCATCCAAGGCCGTATGTTTCTTAAATACCCATGAAACCCTAACTCCTTGTTTCCTTAAGACTCGCTAAAAGCTAAAATGATAAGTGTTATCACTTTCTAGGATATCTCATGCATATCCCTATCACTAACTAACCATACTATTAACCCGGAGTAAGCATAATACTACCAGGACTAATATTGTACTATCAGCAGGAATAACTTTTATTCTGCCAGCACTAACTATAACATTATCCTTACCAGTAGGAACTACATACCTACCAGCAGGAACTTTTACTCTACCAGTAGAAACTATCTATTACAATATACCTAACAATCCTCCCCTAAACTTGAATTTGACCTCTATGGATCTTTTCTATTAACAATAAAAGTGTTTTTCTCCGATCATGTGCTTACATCGATGACCGTATGTTTCTTAAATACTAACTACATGAACCCTAACCGACCCTTTGATAAAACCTAAGACATCGCTAAAGTGATAAAGTATTATCACATCCCTAGGATATCTCATGCATATCCTTATCACTAACGATTAATAACTATACCACTGGAGTAAGCATAATACTTACCATGACTAATATCTTTCTACCAGCAGAATAAATTTTGTTCTGCCAAGCCACTAACTAAAACAATATTCCATACCAGTAGAACTACAATAACCTACCAGCAGAAACTTTTAACACACCACTAGTAACTATCTATTACAATATTCCTAACAATCCTCCCCTAAACTTGAATTTGACCCTGTTAACTTCAAGTTTCTAGAGAGATATTCACTTGTGAGCTTGAGGATTGAGACTTGACTAAGAGCAGCAGCTAAAGCAACAACCAAAAGAAATAGGAACACAAAAACAATGAATGTTGACTGTGAAACCTTGAACCACGAACTAGCAGCATCGAAGAACCACCTCAGCAACATGATATCCAGCAATTCAGGGTTACATACTATTCTCATCACATCCCATGGTGTGTTAACTCCGGGGAGAGGTGAATCAAAGAAAAGTAATGGATTTGATGAAGCCTTTACCAAGTAGCCATTAACTCTTGGGCTAGCTAACTCTTTGGTGGAATCATGACATCACCCTGGTGAGTTAATAACCAGTCCAATTCTTAGAACATGAATCATTGGTGAATTAGAATACCCTAATGATTTTTGGCAAATCATTACAGCCATCAACGGATTTGATATAGTCCATTACCAGAGCCGTACCCACTTGGACTAGCCATCTTTGTGTAACACCTGGGAGTAAAACCATATAGATTTTTTAGCAAACAATTACAGCTCAACCGATTTGGGCAATCTTTACTCATGACCGTTTGCTATGGACTAGCCACTTTTCATTCCAAGAATATGGCAAGTGAAAACCATCCAGTTTTGGGTAACCTGGCAACCATCAACGGATTTGGAAATCACACCAGAGCCGTACCCTCATGGTGAATCAACTCTTTCTTGTCTGTGAGACATGGTGAGTTGAACACCATTTGTTGTGCGGTGGTTAACCAACACCCAATCCCTTAAAATGGCTCTGTTTGAACAAAATACACTACAATAAAACCAAGCAGCATGCCAAAAACTGTTTCCAGAAGCAAAACGTGATGCGCGCTAAAAAATTAAATATGACATACTATGCAAAAGATAATAAGTATGGAGATTCTACATATAAACTTTATATATCCAAAATATATTTTAAATAGCAAAAAGAATTATGAGATATATAACAAACTTAACAGTACCAGTCATGAACCTTAGGACGCTTGGAATCAGAAATTTGTTTCTTGAGAAAGGCAATCAACTGAACCGCAGTGGTAAGTTCATTACCCACTGTTCCGTGACAAATTTCCAGCTGATGATCGAGCATCCTTTCGATAAGGTTGACAGAGAGAGGATACTTCTTGTCCACAAACATATGTAAAACGAGTCCACTAACTGTCTCCAACACATGAACACCAGAAAAAGAATATAGCTTCCAGCTTTGAATACTCCAGGTGTGTTGGTTCTTCCAAACATCACTACCATCATTCACTTCAGGTGAATCCATCAAAACCTTAAGATCTCCCCAAAGAACAAGACCAACTCCCGCAGCTTTCTTATCCTGATAAAATGTCATCACACGGCCATAAATTGTCATCAAGTCTGCTCTAGTAACCAAGTGAAGGATTTCCCTAAGACTGGTGAAGTACTTGCGAGAGTTGTCGAGCCTGTAGAAGCATGAACGACCTAACCCCGTAGCAATAACTCCTATCAACAACAGCAATAAAATTAACATGTGTATCAATCAACGAGAGTAGAATCCCGTATCAGAAGCATACTTAATGTAACACATTTGTGTTCAAACATCAGGATCTCTTCTTCAATTGGAAGGTTAGAGTGAAGAAGAATAACACCTTATTCTGCCTAATCTCTTCTTTCTGGTACCAAACTCTTGAGTTAGGAGGCAGTGGGTTATGCTGTAGAAGCAATGGTAGAAGGAACTTCAACTTGAGCGTTTGGAATATCCTGAGAACGAGAAGGAGCAGCAACTTCCTCTCGTGAAACATGTTAAGAAGGAGTTGCATCATCTTCTTCCTGTGGAACACCATGAGAAGGAGCTTCAACGTTTACTTCATCATCACCAGTCTTGAGTTTCTTTGAAGAGGCACTAGGCATTGGACCACCATCTCTTTTTAAAACCCCGTTGGTGAATGCAAACAGCTCTTAGGATCTTATCAAACTCTTACTTGTGCTGTTCAGGAGAGAGTTTTGACTTGACCATAGTCCAACCATTAAGTATACAGCAGACCTTATCTTCACATAAGTGCGCAAATATTGCCTGAGCTGAGAGGTGGGTCCCGATAGGTTCTCACCCTCCGTTCTTTAGCCTGTTATTCCAGCAAGTTCATTCTCGAGTATCTGACCAACCAACGCAACCATCCGGCTGCAAAATCATCATCAGTAAATTCAACCTCAAAAATTATGGAAGATAAGGTCTAATTTGCTTGAAGACGAGCCAAAAATTATATCCAAGGCAGCCATCTGAGTAGTTTGCAGTAGATGCCAAGAACCTCCCTGCTGTTTCTTCTTTGGTCTTCATCATCTCAAATTCTTTGAGACATCGCCTAGCTAATTAGCATCCTTCATAGAAGATTGCAGCTCTTGCTTTCGGAAAGCGGCGAGTTCTTGAGCTTGTAATCTCTTAGCAAGCAAGCCTCCTAACCTATCTTTCTTCTTCCCAATGCATGAAAATCTATCATTAGTTGGAGTATGGGGGGGGTTCTTCAACAGCAACACCTTTTCCCTTTCTGGCATCTCTGACAGGTGATAAAGGAGTTTCAGGTGTAGTACCACTACTAGCAGGAATTGTTTCAGCAGTAGGAACATAACTACTGGTAGGAACAGTTGTGCTACCAGGAGAAACGGTTGAAGGACCAGTAGGAGCACCAGTAGAAACACCAAAGGAAACACCACCAGGAGTTTCAGGTGTAGTATCACTACTAGCAGGAATTGTTTCAGCAGTAGGAACATAACTACTGGTAGGAACAGTTGTGCTACCAGGAGAAACGGTTGAAGGACCAGTAGGAGCACCAGTAAGAAAACACAGAGAAACACCAGCAACAATCCAGTAGTAAGAGGTGGACTAGGAGGAATATCAACACCAGGAGAAACATCAACATGAGCATCTGAAGCAGCAACATCCTTAGCCAGTTTGATGAGAGGATCCATATCCTGCTCTTCTTCCTCTTCTTTATTAGACTCACTCATAACAACCTTCCTGCTCCTTGTTTTGAGATTCAACTCCAAAGCTTTAACCTTCTTAACCAATTGACCCACTACATCCTTAAATAACAGCTTATGTGCCTTAAGCTCTGATTCCAAGGTACTAACTTTCTGCACAAGTTCCGACACTAGAGAAGACAAAGCAGTCAGTGTGGCAAGGTCCTTAGCACCTCCTGAGGTTGGACCTACAGGGGGAACTAGAGTGGACCTGGGAGGAGTGGTGTGGAAAGATCCTCCTAGTGTTTCATTTTCTACATTTGTGGAAGTGAAAAGGTCAGGATCAGACTCATTGGCTCCTGAAAAAGAGGCAATGTTAGGGTCTGAAGTGTGACCCTGCTCAAACACTGGAGGAATATGGTTTGGTGTTGTTGGTCTTGGTGGTGTTGGTATTTGTTCGTGAGATTGATCAGGCTCAGGCCTAGTCTCTTGAATAGTCTTAGGAATGGTTTGAGGGATATCTGGTGCAGTTTCCCCTGTACCTTCATCTGCTATAGCAACTTGAGCAGGGGAAAGCATTGCAGCTAAAAGTGGCATGTGGTCCCCTTCAAAATTTAACCTCATGTTAGCAAAAAGTTTGCTTGACAGTTTTAAAACATGATATTGTTACTTTAGTAATTCTGGAGTTTTTTATTCCCAAAATGAATTGAAGAACCTTGATACATAAGAGAACACTTTTAGCAATACTGATGTTATTTACCACCCCTTGAAAATTTAACTGACCAAATAACCTTCTCTCCTATCAGACAAACAAATAAGAGTTATAGCCAGTGGGCTTCCAAATTGATCCCAGCTACCAGATTTGGAACTGAGACAATGCTATAAATTTATGTGAACCAAGAAACCTCCACTGAGGTGAAAATTGTTTTTTGTGGAAGGTTAGCTTCCAAAGAGATGGGTATCTAAGATTATCCATACCCAAATATATATCACAATGGCGGCAAGTCTTTAATACCATCCATCATCACGCAATTCGAAGTTGACTCCTAACAGTGTCTTCATGATATTGTATAGGAGTCCTATCATTGTGGCCAGTAAGCTGGAGAGCATAACTCAGAGCCTTGAGTGAATCCGTTGACCCAAAACGGTTTGAACCAAAGAGTCAAAGATGATGGAGGGGTCATGAGTAAAGCATACCTGAAGAGTGCGAACACCCCTCAAAAGTCAAGATACTTTGGTGATAATCATCACTACCTTTGGGTTTTTCTCAGTAAACCCACCTTATGTGTTTCAGTACTCCTGTACTTGATGCGGCCATTGTTTGAGTATTACATGGGGTTTTGAGTATTATGCTGGTGGATGATCTCATGAAAGTTTACTACTGTATAGAAGAAGGGAACTCGAGTTTTCAAAGAGTAAGTGGAACGAGTAAAGAGCTGTTAAAAATTAGGGTTTGATGTAAAAGGTAACTCTGCTAAAATGAGAGAGAACAGTAATTATCCCTTTAAATAGGTGACCCTTTGATGAATTAAATGCCCAATTATCTCAACTAGAACTTTGAATTAAAATAAAACTCAATTTAATATACCCGCTCAAAGAAAAGTCAACCCTAAAGAAAACTAACATAACCAGTAGGAAGTGGTTAACCAGTAGGAACCAGTAAAGCTACCAGTAGGAACTCTTGCACCACCAGAAGAAACACTTAACCAACCAGAATTAATTCTTTATCATCAAAAGAAGGCCACACTGTCCATGAATAACACTTGAAAAGTGCTAAACCACCCTCATGAATGATGCATCTGCAAAAGGTTAGACCAAAACACACAAAACATATACAATGAAAAGGAAAAATTAACTATCAGAATTAACTAACTACATACCAGGGGTAATAACTAAAACTATCAGTAGAAAAAAAATTGTAACAATAAAAACTAAGTGGTAAAACAAACAAAAAACCAACTATTTAGAAAATTTTACAACAACAGTCCTCCCCTTGGACTCAAATCCTCCCTCCCTCCGCCCTAGCATTAGTAATGGACCACAAGCTTTTAGTTCAACCAACATCAATACATCAAGTGTATTTGCTAAATACCATATTCCACATTATCGCCATGAGCCCATGACACCGACGCCTTGACACGGCATATATCTTTTCATATGCTCACAAATTTTGCCCCATACAAGGTACAATTGCCAGATACCTACCTCTCAATACAAAACGTCCTAAACAGGGTGTTCATGTTATTCAACTGATCCATACCCTCAGACGGGGTTGTCAACCCAATAGATCTATTTAATGTATTAGCGCTTCCCCCACTATAGGGCAAATTAACGGTTCAAATCTGGGGACTTTTGGCAATATCTACTCATGCGAATAATCTCATAATCGGGACAAGCATACTCTTCAAGCACTTGTGTCCAATTTAAAACAAGTAATGGTTTCAAAACTCACGGTTTTGTAAATAGATAATCAATGTTCTCAAAACATTTAGTAAGCAATTCAATCTTCAATAATTCCAATGGTAAACCACCATTTATCAAACATGTATCAAAATCATGTAATAAGCAAGCCAAAGCTTTAGTGAAAACAATTCATGTAACGCTTAAGTAGTAAAAAGAAACATTTTACTTAGTAAAACAAGCATGTATTCTCACCCCGAAAATAGTTACGAAAACCATTAAAAGAGCAAAGGTGGGGCTATGAACTCACCTTGATTGAAGACCACAATCAATAATCAATCAATCACGAAGCGTCACCGATAACGAACTCGACCGCGACCTATAATTATGTCGCTCGGTTACTATATAATAAAGTACGACCGAATGATGCGTACATCGCAACGATAGAAATCGTATAAAATACACATGTGATGAGAAATCCACTTGCGCCTTAGATCCTAAAATCCCACAATATTAGGTTGCGATCGTTCTTTTATTTATATCATACATCGCTTAAGCGAATACTTTCTGTTTTAGGAAACTTTCTATTTTAGGAAAGTTACCACATTTGGAAAGTTACCATTTTTGGTAAGTCTCGGCATCCAATTATATTTGTAAAAATATTTATTTATCTCGTCGAAATTTCGACTTTCAATTTGGTTATTAATTACCCATATCGGGATTATGTCCCGTATATTACCAAAGTTACTATTTTTATAATTTTATCCGTTCAATAAACTCGTTAACTCTAACTTGTTATATTCGTAAAAATAATAGCGTTTATTATTTTTATAAACGTTCAATAAGTCTTGTATTAACCCGTTGACTTTTTAAAGTCAACATTTGACTTTCTTTAACTTTTATAATTATATATATTTTTACCCATATCTGACCCGCGCCAAACGACCCTCTAAATCACATTTTCACGATTCGGACAAAGAAGAGATTTTATGCGAAACGATATTCCGGACAACTTTTTAGTTTTAGCCGAGACCTGAATCTCGAAAATAAATGACCAAAATGCCCCTGCAAGTTTCTGCAGGAACTTGTATTTTTAATAAAAACGCAGCAGTTTGACCATCAATTTTGACCTACTATATCACGTTTTCGTGACTTTGACCAAAAAGAGATTTTATAGGAAACGTCATTCCGGACAACTTTTGTGTTTAGCCGGAAGGCCGAAACGGACTCGAAAGTGCCTAAAACGGCCGTCGAAAATCAGATCAGCAACTAAAATAAGCTCAAATAGCTGATTGAAATTTATAGTTTTTCTAAACTTGTTTTCGCCGTAACTTCTTCGTTATTGGGAGTTACGGGACGTTCAAATTACCGAATCGCTCGTAAAAGTACCCTCTACGATATTATCCAACCAAAAATAAGATTTTACAAAATCTCGGACCTCATTTTCAGTGTCAAACTTTCTGCTCAGAATGTACCTTTTGTTAATCGCACCAAAACTCATTTTTGACCGAAAATCTCACTTACGGCACATCTAATATGGCCTATAATTCTTACTAAACTCGCTTAATCAGTTTACAACACCAATTAACTAGTCTGCGCAAGATCCTTTAGATTCCATCACATGCATTCAACGAAACCAATACAAATCACAAAATAACGAAACAAACATAGTAGGAGACTTACAATGCTTTAAACAAGCAAGATAAAACTTAGACTCGACTCGACTCGTCCCCTTGTTCTATTGGCCGTGACTTCAAACCAACCAAGACACCACGACCGAACCTTTTTTTATTAAAACCGAGCTTCCAAGGACAATCATCTAGCTATTTTAAACAAAGGCCATTTGTTTCGTTAGGCCACCGACCCACGGCTCGGGTTTATATTTCCGTGACCATTTTTATTTTCCGTCACACTTGGTTTAATTTAAAACATTTAATTAAATGTGTACACTTTAAAACGCGAATACGGCTCAAGACAAGGAACAAAATGACGACATTCATAAAAATAATAAATTTACGATCTTAAAAATAATAACGAGATGCGTCGTAAATTTTCACGATACTCAAAATAATTAACGAACGCGCGGTCAAACGTTGACTCGCGAAATGTCAAAAATAAATATTTTAAATTTCCGTTCGCAGTAAAATACAAAAATAATTATTTACGACAAATAAAATTTTAAATGTCGACGTTCGCTTACGAAAACCAGTAAAATAATTATTATGACGTTGAACTCGCGATCGTCATACGCGTCGTGAAACTCGGGTTGTTACAAGTTCGTTCCCTAGTGACTTTAACTTTATGAGCTAAGGACTTGACCTTTTCTTTAGTGGTATTGGAAGCTACATCATCATTATCAAAGGCCATTTCATAAACCTTAAGGTTTCCAATTAGCTCGTCAAGAGGAAGTGTAGCTAAATCTTTGGCTTCTTCAATGGCTGTCACCTTAGCTCTCCATTTCAATGGTAGATCACGAAGAAACTTTCTCACATGATTCTTGCTAGAGTACCCTGGATCTAGAGATTTGAGACTAGTCACAATAGCATATAATCGTGTAAAGCCGGTATTAATAGTTTCTTCATTAAGGATTGAAAACTTCTCGTATTCTTGAGTGAGAAGGTCAATCTTGCAATTCTTGACTTGTGAATATACTTGGTGAGTGATAATTAGTGTATGTCAAACCTCCTTTTTCATACTCTTTTCTGGGTAAAGCAATGTAAAGAGTCATCTTGGCTTTATTGTTTTTGCTAAGTTTTTTCTTTTGATCATCTTTAAGAAGTTTATACGGCGTTTCTTTCATTAGCTTAGTTTCTGAGTCTTCAACTTCATAGTAGAAATCATCGTTTTGAATGACTTGCCATAAGTCAATATCTTCGGACTTAACATAAGTCTCAAAGCGGGCTTTCCAAAAGCAAAACCCATTAGGTTCTAGCAAAGGTGGTCTTTTCATAGAACACCCCTCAACATAGATCTCTTGAGTTATGGATCTTTACTCTACTTTTTCAAAAATCAGAGTTTAGGATTTCAAATTTTTGAAAAAGAAGTTTTCAACTTAAAACGACTTCTCGGGAAGACTTTAACACTTGAAAACTTGAGTAAACTGCTCTGATACCAATTGTAGAACCATAGAGGAGGGGGGGTGAATACAGTTTTCTTGACTTCTTCTAAGTTTATAAAACTTCAAGTCTTGAAAGAACTGAGTGGTGTGATGATCTACTTAGCAAAGAATCAATAAGTAGATAGAGATAGAGAGAGAGAAAGACACCACGATATATACTGGTTCGAAAAGGGGGGTTTATTCCTTCAATACGTCTAGTTTTGACTCCACGACTCCGATACTCTACTAGTGTAATCCTTATGGTGGACTACAAACCGTATTACAATTTAACTCTACCGATATGCACAAAGATTGACTCTCACAAAGAAGAGTTACTACCTATGATATTCCTCCCTCGGAATTCACCCCTAAGAACCCGTGATTCGACTTAACCTATAACCATTTAAGACTTCCCTTTGGAAGCTTACCAAACCCCAACTAGATCCCCAGCAATAGATCTAGAGATTGATCCCCTACGATACACAGACTTCCCTTATAACCTATTGAATAAAAAATAGATGGATGAACCAAGTCCTAAACTAGCCTAGAGATTTGATTCCAAAGAAACGGTATGAGAAAGAAGACCCTAACAAACACACAAGTATGGGTTTAAGGTACTGTGTGGCTCTCTTTGCGAGATATGTCCACTTTCAAAAGAAGATAGATGAGAAGTTTGGAACACTTGATGATAGAACTTAGAGGATTAGAGAGTGAGAAAAGGCGAAATAATGTTTGCAAAGAGGTGACAAATACAAAGGTCAATGGTGGGTATTTATAGGCCAAAGATCCCAAACTTTGGGAAAATATTTCGCGAGTGGCGCGGTGAGAAAACATTTCGCGAGTGGCACGCCACCCACGCGCTGAAATATTTTCTTTAGGATTTTGGCGTTTTAAATACCCGCACTTGTTAAACCCCTAATTGTACTTCACGCTATGACCTTTCAATCATTCTTACACTCAAGGACAACCAACTTAAATAGCCATTTGATAAAAACGTTTGTGAAGTATTTTAAAGCCTTTAGCTTATCCGATATTGTAAAGAGAGAAAAGAATTATCAAAAAGGGGTATTTTGGGTATTCCTAAAAAAGTAACTAGCTTAGTTGGGATCCAACTAAAGGTTTAAAGGAGCTAGTTAGAGTACAAGAGAATATTCTTGAAATATTCTTAACTTGGAGAGAAAGGAGGGAAAGATTTGAAATTTGAATTTCAAATTCATTTAGGCACATGTTAGATAAGAGAGAATGGGTTGTGAATGAGTTATCATGAGTTGGCATGATATGATGGTAAGGAGCCTATTGATCTTAGTTTTAAATAGAGGGTAAGGATGTAAAGAAGAGAGGTAAGTTGGATTGGTGAAGTGGCAAGATCAAGGGTGATAAGAGAGGTGTGTTTGTTTGGTGAGTTAGATGTGTTTGTTTATGAGAGGGAAGTGTGTTTGTTTAAGATTTGAATTCAATCTAAGGGAGGAGAGGAGAATAAGGTAACTTGGATTGATGAGGTGGCTTGATCAAGGGTGTAAAAGAAAGTGTGTTTGTTGTGTTTGTTTGAAATCAATCTAATGATGGAGAAAAGAACGAGGTATCTTGGATTGATGAATTGACTTGATCAAGGGTGAGGATGTTAGAGTGAGTGTGTGTGTGTGAAATTCAAATATTATGAGGAAGAAGGTGAATAGTGGATATGTGGTGGAGAATATTTTGATGTGATGTGGAGGAGCCTATGTAAGAAATGAAGGGGACAAAAGGTATAACAAGTACAAGAAGAGTACATTATGTAAGAGAATGTGAGTTATCCCATGTGAGTATTATTTGAAGAAGGTTTATGTGAAGAGGAGGTTAGACTTGGAGGTAGTTTGAAGTTAAGAAGTATGAAGGTGATTATGTTTATGATGAAATCAAAGGATTAATTTGGGTTTATAATCACATTTCCAATAAGAAAGAAACGAGTAGGTAAATGTCATTATAAGAAGGTTTAAAAATGAAGTGTTTAGAGTGTGTGAAGGATGAAATTATTGTTGGGTAAGAAGGGTGAACAAATGATGATGAAGGATGTGTTGTAGGATTGTGTAGAAGGAGTGTAGGATTCTTTAAGTCATCTTGTACATGTGAGGAATACATGTGAGTTTGTAAAACATTTATAAGTAAGGAGGTGAGAAAAATCAAAGCATGATTAACCTCCAAATACCACAAACTCAATTAGTCATTTAGACTTTAATCCATGATAATCAATAATGGATTTGATCACTAATCATTTTGATGCAAACAAGCTAAGTGCTTTGCATCTCAAGTAAAGCATATCCCATAACGGGAAAAGATGCGTTTACGCAAAGTGCCATTTGACTTAGTTTGACCAATAAGGGAGTAAAACCCGTTACGTGATTAGGAACAACGTAAATCCAGATTAAGGTCAAATGAATACTTTCGTTTAATAGCATGTTGAAAATATGATCATACTAGGTTTAGAAAGAAGTTTCGGCCTTGGCTAGAGGCGTTTGATAAAAGATTTGAGTTGGCGTTTTGTTGAAAAACGAGAGGATTTGTTTTTGCTCCTCTCTAAGTCTAAACCTCATTTAGAGTGTTCCTAAATGCTCATTTATCATATACATACCTTTATTAAAGTTTGGACTTGTGTCGGTTAAAAGGAAAGCCGACTTTACAAAATCCGTAAAATTGGATTTCGCTTGTGGCGCGCTGACGCGTGCTCAATGCGCCGGATAGGCAAATATGGTTTTACGGATTTTGGCTATCGTTTGTGATTTTACGTTTTCCGAACGTTTATTTGTCATCATTAAAACATAAAGGAGATCCTAGTCAATGTTACACCAATACTTGTAAAACACGAATGATATTGTCTAAATCAATAGCATTCCATTCGGTAGTGATAATCACGTCGTTGACATAAAATATATGAGATATAGTTAACTCATGAGAGGCGAATTTGACGCCTCTTATAAGAACCGAGCTAACCGCGGTAGGGAGAGCGCTATGCAACCCCTCCATAACAAGAATAAAAAGAAAAGGTAAGAGAGGATCTCTTTGCCTGAGGCCACGTTTGATAGAAAATTCTAAGGTAAGACTACCATTGACGAGAATCGAAGCCCGGGATGAGGATAAACAAGCTCTAATCCAAGAACGCCATTTAAAGCCAAAACCAAAATTAAGAAGAACAAAATCTAAATATTTTTAGCTCACCGAGTCAAAAGCTTTCTCAAAATCAACCTTGAAAATTAACAAGTTTTTTTTAACCATTCGACAATCTCACTAAGAATAAGAAGAACGCTAAGAATTTGACGGCCAGCTATGAAGGTCGATTACTCATGACTAACAATCTTATCAATCACCTTGGCTAGCCTATTAGCTAGAATTTTAGCTATGATTTTGTAATGAACGCCTATGAGAGAAATAGGACGAAAATCTTTGATGAAAATAGGATTGCTTACCTTTGGAATGAGACTAAAGAAGGAAGAATTAGATCCATGAGGCAGCGAACCAGTATCAAGAAATATATTCACATACTCCAAAATGTCAATTTTAATATCATCCCAATATTTCTTCACAAAAGCAAAAGAGAACCCATCGGGGCCGAGAGCCTTGGAACTACCACAATCCCAAACCACGTTCTTAACTTCATCTAAATAATCAGGAGTCTCCAAGCTATCACGGTCAACAGCACATAATCCAAAAGAGTTAGAAAACAGAGGGAAATCCACATTCGAATCATGGTTTTTGAACTTTTCTTTAAAAAAGTTGATAAACTCTTCCTTAATTTGAGAAGGATCCAAAATCCAAACACATTCTTTCATGATACCGTGAATCAATTAAGCTCTCTTTTTTTTTGCTTTATCAGACCGTGAAAAAATTTAGAGTTCTCATCACCTTCGATATCTCATTTGACATGCGACTTTTGAAAAAGATCAAAGGATTCAAAAGTATCTAATATGTCCAACTCTTAAAGCAACTTAATATGAGAATCGTGGTCGTCATCATTCGTAGAACCCGCTTCAATGTTTAGTGACACGATCAGAAGTTTTAGTTTCAAAATGTCATTGCTTCATTCTAGCTTTGAGGAGGCAAAATTTTTCATGAGATAAGAGCTTCCTTCCAAAGTTATGTTCCTCTAATTTAGGTAACTTCATTTTGATAACTTTATTAAAAGAATCATGAAGTAACCAAGAATGGAAAAGCTTGAAAGGAGTAGGACCAAATTCGGATTTAGAGATATGAAGAAGAATGGGATTGTGATCCGACCACAAACGATCAATGGCAGTAACACGAACATCTGGTAAAGCATCAGCTGCCTCTTCTGATTTAAGAATCAATCAAGTTTACTAAGCTTGGTTCCAGCTTTGTTCATCTAAGCGAAAAGACAACCACCCAAAGGAAGGTTAATCAAACCAGAATTATCTATAAAAGAGTTGAAGTTATCAGCATCCTGTCGAGAAAAAAGAGAACCACTCCTTTCGTTTTCATTATGAACAACGCTCATGTCTCCAAAAATAATATATTTACTAGCGTGTTGGTGCATAAAATCACCAATTCTATTCCACAAAATAGCCCTGGCCAACGAGTCTTGAGGACCATAAATGTTAATCATATAACAATCACCAACCGTATTTCTCCAATGTCCTTTCACGATAATAAAAGCGTCATCACACCATATATCATCTTTAATAAAGAAATTCAGATCCCACATAGAAATCAGGACTCTCGATCTACCCCGAATCATACTACACGCAAAATCAAAATTATAATTACCCCATATGGATTTGAGATGAAAGGTTTCAAGGCGCGTCATTTTGGATTCTTGAATACCGAGAAAATGAATGTTATGCTTGAAACATAAGTCTTTAATCCAAACACGTTTTCTCCATTTCTTCGTACCACAGATATTAATTTTGTGCATATAATGATGACGGTGTGTAATAGCGTTAATTTGGGTATATAAATTTTTGTATATATATATATTCGATGTGGAGTAAGTGAAAGTGAAAAAAGTTAATGGTTTAAATCGTAATTAAGTATTTAAATCTTTTATATATTGTATCGCATTTTATAAGTAGGAGTAATTTAGGCGGTATTTGTTTTTTCTTAAAGAAGCATTTATTTTCACTTTTCTGCAAGTGGAGAGAGAAAATCAAAGAAGTGTTTTTGTTTTTCCTCTTATTTCTGTAAGCGGAAAGATAAAATGAAATAAGTGTGTTTGTTTATTTTTAGACACAAGAAGCAAAAATGACTTTTTTTCTTCCATTTTGTGGATTGTTTTTTTGTCTGATTAACACTTCTTTTATCTTAAAGACTTTAGATTCATCTCTTCTTTTGCAGACATGATTTTGAAAATCAGACATAAAACATATGAAAAAACCAACAATACTTAAATATCATTGTTTTTATTTTTTATGCTAAACAGATTGGTTCCTTTTAGTATTTGTGGATCCCATCAAAATCTCATTTTTTTACTTATCTTGTAGTTTATGTTGTAGGAGTTAGGATTGTTGGATTATGTTAGTTGGACTAGCAATAATACAACTAGAAATGTGTCAGCCTATTGGGGGCACACACGTTAAGACACTTAGAGTGCGTTTAAACTTCATGTACGTTTCTATTGTAAACAAAGGACTAAAAACGACTAGACATGAACCTTGTGGTAGCCTAATGTTAGCCGACCACATAAGAAGGATCTAGAGAGTGTCTAGGTTCGTTGGCTCTTGGAGATAAAGATAAAGGAGAGTTGTGATAAGGATGAAAAAGAGGAGTGGCAGGCAGGAGGAGGGGGGGTATGGGGTGGGGGGTTTGTTGTAAGTTGTAGTCTTTTTATTTGGGGTTTTTTTGTTAGTCTGTTTTTGTTTGTGGTTTTAATGTGGGTTTTTTTTTTTTTTTTTTTTTTTTTTAATAAATTTTATTGTTGGTAGATTTATTTTGGGGTGATGGGAAGGGGGGGGGGGGGGGAGGGTGGCGGGGGGGGGGTGGGAGAGTTTTTTTATGTGGGGGGGGGAGGAAGGGGTGGTGGGTGGGTGGGGCTCGTGGAAGTAGTGGAAACTGATTTTTTGAGATGGGGTGTGGGGTGTTGGGGGGGGTCGTTTGAGGGGTGTGGTGGGGGAAGGGTGCGGGGTGGTGTTGGGGGTGGTGGGTTGGTTGTGGCTGGTTGGTGCGGGTGGAGGTGGTGGAGTGTGTGGTGGTGGGTGGGGGGGGGTTCGTTGTAGTTTGTTTGTTGTTTTTTGTTTGTTGTAGTCGTCGTAGTGTGTTTGGGGGTTCCGGGTGGGGGGGGTGGGAGAATGGGAGGGGATTATACTAGGTGTGGGGCGTTTACGAAATTAGAGACTGGGGTTTATAACTTCAGTGTAGTTTTTGTTGTGGTGTTTAGGTTTGTTGGAATATAGGTTTATGTTTAGTGTAGTGCTCTTGGAGAGCTGAAATGTTTTTGGACTATTTCTTGCATATTACGCCTCTAGAATTGTGACGTGGTGCAGTTACCTGTGGCGGGGGGGGAACTCTAGATGGGAGGCTCGGCGCGGCGGGCTTATATCGTTGGTTGGTTAGCGGTGCGTGTGTGAGAGGGGGGGGGGTATCAGGATGGGGTAGGGGCGTGGGGGTTTCATCTTGGTAGTTTTTAGAAATAGGTTTTTTGTGGTTTTTTTATTATTTTTTTTTAGTTTTAACTTTTTTTTTTTTTTAAAGTTTTTTTTTTTTTATTTTAGTTATTTTTTTTTTTTTTTTTAAGGTCCAACGTGCAGCGGAGGTGGTCAGGAGAGCGTGAGAAGTAAGCGCGAGGAGGAGCGGAGTAGTGGAAAGTGTCGTGTAGTGTATGGGTTACGAAACTTGTTGTATGTGGATCTACGGGTGGGGGGAGGGGGGGGGAGTTAGGGGGGGTCTTAAGTGGGGTGAGGAACATACCTAAAATATGATGTTGTTGTATGTGGGTTGTTTTGCGGCTGTGGTGTGTCATGGGTTGGGGGGGGGATTGGTGTGGGGGAGGGGCGGCGAAAGACAGAGGGGTAGCGTGTTGGTGTGTGGTGTGTTGTGGGGTTTGGTTGGGTGTGGGGGGGGGGTGTTGGTGGCTTTTTTGTGGGGGGAATGGGGTTTTGTTTTTTTTTGGTGGGGGGTGGGTGTTTGGGATGGTTATGGGGGGGTGTTTTTTGTGGGTGGGGGCGGGGTTTTATTTTTTTTTTTTTTTTTTTTTTTGTGTGGGGGGGAAGTTTGGCGTGATGGTGGTGGAGGGGGGTTGGGGTGGGGGGGGGGTGTTTGGGGTGGGTGTTTAAATGAGGTTAAAGTTTGGGTGGTGGGTTAGTATGGTCTGATGTGTGGGTGTAGCGGAAGTGGCTTTGGAAGGTAAGGTTTGTATTTTGGTGTTGATGGGGGTGCGACATGGGAGTGGGGGGGGGTTGGGGTGTTAATTTTTGAATTATCCCAGTGTTGTTTGGCTTTTTGTCTGTATGGTGTTATTAATGTATTTGTATTGAGTATAATGGAGTTTGTGAGAGTATGAGGTTGTGTGATATGCCTTGGGCTTTGTTATTTGCTGCATAGTAAGCTTGGTGCGGTGGTGTGGGCTTTGGGGGTTTGTGTGGTTGTTTGGGTGTTGGGTTGTATATGCGGGGTTCATATCCTGAAGGTTTTGGGTTACACCTTAGGGATGTTCTTGTCTTGGGTGTGTGTGTGCTTTTGATATCCTGTGTTTAGCAGACCCGGGCTGGGGGGGGGGCAGGGGGTGGGGAATACGAGCCCCTTTTTGTCTTATTGGGATGGTTTTGGCGTTGTGGGTTTGTGTGTTTGTTTGGTTGTTTGGTTGTTTTTGGTTTTCTTGGTTTGATACCTTTTAAAATTACGCACTTAAATTGGTTGTTGGTATCATCGGTTCTAGGATTATCATTAGTTTTTTTCAGAAACATTGTTTTTTAAACACGGTGGTATTGTTTGTTTGTGTTTATACGGGGATTTTTATTTTAGAAGTAAACTTTGGTTAACTTCGGTGTTTGGAGAGGCGTGAAGTAAATAGTGAATAGCATCGTTGACGTACTATTGAAGGTGTTGGGCCTTTGGTTAAGCTTTATGTTTTGTAGGTTTTTGGTAGGATTTGGAAGGTTTGTTGTAAACCCCCTGTTAAGGGGCTGTGGAATGGTTGGGGGTTGCGGCTTGGGGTGAGTGGGCGGGGGGGGGGGTTGGGGAGAGGGGGGTGTGGGTGGGGCGGGGGGTTGATGTGGATCCGATCGGGGTGCATGTGCAGAGGAGCTAGCTTGGGGGTTTTGGTGGGTATGTGTGGGGTTTGGAATTATGGGGATGTGCGTGGCTTAGAGGGTGCGGGGGAGGTGGGGGTGGGGGAGGGTAGTATATATGAGTGGGGGTGTTTATTAGAGAGGGGGGAGGGTGAAGTTTGACTTGTGGATGGTTTGGTGTGTAGGGATGGTGTTTGGTTGTTTTTTGTTGGATTTGTATGGCTGTTATTGGACATTTTTCTGGTGGTGTGTTTATTTAGTGTATTTTTGATCGATCGATATGGGGGGGGTTACGGGTGTTTTTTGTTGTTGGGGTTTGTGTTGTGATTTAGGATTGGGTTTTTTGAGGGGGGAATTGTGAGGGGGAAGGGTAGCTGCGTGGAGGGTGGGAGAGCGGAACACAAAGCAGTGTGGTTGTATCTCTCGCTATTCTTATTAGGTAATATGATGTATGTGTGGAGAGCGATGGGGAAGGACGGACGGGTATCTCGATGGGATCTATGTTAATTTTACAGGAGAAATCTTTGGGTAGTTGTGTACGGTTGGTTTCAATATTGGGGGGGGGATGTTATTTGATAATAAGAAAGACTATATATATTAGGGCAGTAGGATAGAAATAGGGAAGTTGTAATAAGTCTCCCTTAATAAGGACTCATAAATAGAAAAGTAAGTAAGGATTTAGGATTAATAAGTACATATGCATGAGATGTCACCAAAAGACTCACCAAAATAAGACATCTTTTTTTTTTGTGAAGGAGGAGAGACTCAAGGCATTTCTATCATATTATATTTTTAACTTATAGTTTTTTTATACTATAAGTGTTGTGGGAACTTCACTTGCCACTATAATTTTCTGTCTGTTTTATTTGATTATATATGATTATGTCATGTGTTGCTCTATATTTGCCAAATAGGACTTTTTTATAAACACCTAATTTAAAAACGGATACTTTTTAATACCTATAGAGAAATTTGGGGAATTGGATTTTGAACATGTCTAATTTCTACATACGTTATTTATACGCCTTATGGAATGCCCAGTTAGTTTTAGTTTGTGTTTATTTCGATCATCTGGGTTTTTTTTGGACTATATTTAATACGGAAATTTAAACTCATGGTTGACTTTTGAAATATTGTTGTTTTTAAACTTGTGTGTTTTGTATATTTTAGTTTTTATGTGCGCAGTAAAAGTTATGGGGTTGGTGAATTGATCTTTAATCTATCCGCCCAACACTTCATGCTTTGCTTTGGCGATATGCGTGAATTATTGGAATATAAATTTACTGGTGTGGTCTTCAGGATTCATGTTGGGATGTACATTATAGGTATTGGGTTTACTTCGTTGATCAATTTGTTAATCCCATACCCAACCATATTGGCTACGCAACTATAATAACTAATTGTGTTATAACAAAGGGGTTTTTACTTACACGAGTTATAATAGCATTCTGATCTTTAGGCTATCGGAATACGGCGCTTAAGGCTCCACCCACACTTGTGTACTATCTTCTGAGGAGTAAGTTTTTATGGGTTGGGGTTTTTGGGGGCTGGTGGGGGGGGGGGGTTTTTTGGGTTTTTTTGGTTTTGTTGTTTTTTGCATTTTTTGCTTTGGATGTCCCCTTTTGTATTCTACGGGGTTTGTTTTACGATTCTGCTGATCTTAATTGTTTCTTCTGATTCTTTGTTCAGTTCTCAAATGGAGCTACCGAAGGTGTGGTTCATTTGTCAGAGGGTGATTTCAATGTGGTCCACACAACACAAAAGGGGTAAATTTTGAGTGGGGGAGTGTACTTTTTGGGGGTTCTTTGGGTTGAGGTTTCGGGGGGGAGTATTGGGGGGGGGGGATGGGGAGGAGGGCGTGTGGTGGGGGGGGGGATAAGGTGGGGGGTTGTTTTTGGTTTTTTTTTTGGGTGGGGGGGGTGTAAAAGGTGGTGGTTTTTGGGGGTTGGGATTTGGAAATGAATTTTTTTTTTTAAATTTTTTCGTGTTTTATATCTGGCTGGTGGTGTGGGGAAAAGGAGAGGGGGCTGATGGTAGATAAGATGGTGGAGATGGGGGGAAGAAGGGGGGACAGAGGGGGGGAGGGCAGACGGGGGACCTTGACACACTCTCTATGGAGTGATTATATTTTGGAGAGGTGTTTGGGGGGGGCAACTTTTGGGTCTGGGATATGTGGGACTATGTCCCATTTTGTAATTATTTTTTTGATACGTTCTCCTTGTATTAATATTATTGGTACTGCTTGAACCTGAAGTAGTTACAAATGCCAAGTTTTTATCACCATTGCTTGCACCAGCAGATTTCATAACCTTCTGTTCAACAATTTTAAAATTGTTGTACAGATCATCCAAACCCATAGTATCAAAATCATGTTTGTTCATCCAAACTACAACATGTGTATCCCATTCAGAAGGTAAGCTCCTTAAAAATTTTACATTTAGATCTTCTGGAGGAGTAACTACACCCAAAATTGCAAGTCTGCTAATAAGCTTTTGAAGCCTGTTAAAGATAGAATCAAGCGATTCTGAGATTGAAGCACTAAAGTTTTCATACTGTTGTTTCAACAAAGCCTTTTGTGTCTTCTTTGTTGCTTCATTGCCTCCAAAACGAGCTTTAATTGCAGCAAACATTGATTGAGCATCAACATACTGGTCGAAGGTAAGTTGATGTTCATTGGGCAGGGCCATAAGCAGTAGACTTCTTGCCTTTACATCATTCTTTTTACATATCTTTTCTTCAATAGTTGCAGGCGAAGACAACTTTGTTGTTGATGATACACCACCTTCTGGTGGTGTTGTTACAGGAATAGGTACCCATGAATTCCCATTCTCTATGACCTCCCATAGAGCATAATCCTGGATCTGTAAATATTGTTTAATCCTGATCTCCCACATCTCATACTCCCCGAGTTTAAGCATGGGAAGCTTAGCCAAAGCATTATTCTGTGTATTCTCCAACTCCATTACTTCTAGATCAAAGTTTCTCAAAGCACAGGCTCTGATACCACTTGTTGATCCCAAGCCTTGATCGATTCTTTACCTTGTAAAGTGTTTGTTACCTTGGATGAATCCAAAATAACAATGGTAGAGACTTTGTTTGTATATCAAAGAGTATGCAGAATCTACTCTTTGATACTCTAGAAGTATTAATCAATGGAACAGTACCAAACAAAGAACAATGAATAAAACACAAACTGCTTCAATATTATTAAATCAATAATACGAGTACTCTTGCTTAGTACTAGGGTTATAACCTTGAAGCTATACGTTCTTTCTCTAAGATGTATATCTCTCTCTTAAGTAAGTCTAAACCCTTAACCTAAGATCTCCTTTTATACACCACAAGGAGTCCTTTACAAGATAACTACCGAACTTTTAGGGTCAATTACAATTATAATCATATACAAATCTTCCTAAAATATAAAAGATATACATTCCATATTTATCTCTTTGCATCCTTATCTCCAAGTCAGCAGCTTTGACCATCAGCAGTATTAACCTTTCTTCTAGCAGTATTAACTAACACTGACAGTACTAAGTTTGTACTGGCAGTACTAACTCCATTAGTACTGTTAATTATACCTTGGCAATATTAACTCTTGATGAAGATTTATTCCCAACAATCCTCCCCTAAACTTGTGATTTATCTTCAAATCCTAAGTTTCTTCTGGATTAAATCTTCTTGTCTTCTGATGATGATTCTTTCAAACACTCTTCTACTTCTGCACTTGTGATCTGATGAACTTTAGTAGTTCATATGCTTGTGTACTTTCATGATCAACCTCCAATCTCTTATTCAACATCTTTGATATCATTTCTTGACTTAGAGGATACTTCTTTTTTGTAAGCATATGTATGGCAATTCCATTTTGCATCAGTAGAATGTGAACTCCACATAAATCACATAAACTCCAACTTATTAGATTATACTCATTTTGATTCATCCATATTTTACTCTCTTCATCCAGCTCAAAAAGTGTATGCAAGTCTCCCCACAACATTAAATCATATCCTTCTGGTTTTGAGGAACTATACCTTTCTTTGACCAGCCTGTATAACTCCATTATATCTTGTCTATCAAAATCATATAACATCTCACTCAGAATCTTGTAGTTCTTTAAGCTTCCATCTCCTCTGATGATTTTATAGTACATGAAGTTTTCTGACAAAGTGTAAGTCTTCCAATCCACAATTGGATACTTTATAGATAGAGATTCAACATCTTCTGCAACATCTTCAATTGGAACTATGTCTAAATAACCTTTGAGATCTTCCTTCTCATCATCTAGCTCCACCTTTTATCTCTTTGTATTACTTCTTGTCCTTTTTCTAGGAAGAGATTTCTTCCTCTTTCCTGTAGAATCTTTCTCAACTTGTTCTTTTTCAATCTGTTGAAACTCAGCAGGCTTCTTCTTTTCCTTTTCAATATCTAAATCCATAGGCACAAAGTTATGATTGTAATCCCATACCTTTTCAAAAATTGGCCTAATCTCAGCATAGCTCATTCCTTTAAAGTCTTTCATCTTGTAATTACTTTGATTCTTCAAGTAGACAATCATGTTCTTCCTTGCTTGAGCTTCTGACTTTGGTTTATTCTTCAAATTCCAATACTTTTGAACTGAAGGATCATTCCAATCAATATCCTTAGTTGTCTTAGGATCAGTTGTAACTCTTTCTTCATCCAATGCTAAGAGCTGTCTTGCTATCTCTTCATCTCTTGCTACTTGAGCTCTTTCCTCTTCATCAATTTTTTCTTGTAATCTGATAGCTTCTTCTAAACCCAGTCTCTCTTGTTCCAATAACTTCTTGGACTTTTTCACAGGTTCTGGTTCAGTCATGATTTCTTTGCCTTTATCCTTCCTTGCCTCTTTGCTCCTTCTTCCATATACAACTCTACCAGCAGTACTATGAGTTTCTCTGGCAGTACTAATATTTATAGGAGCAGTACTAACTGTAATACCAACAGTACTATCTTCTAGTTGTCTTTCTGCAGCAGTATCTTGATCATGAACAACTTCATCATCTTGAGCAAAGTAGGTGTTAGGGTCTTCATCTATCCTCCCCTGTTTGGAAGAATCATCTTCTTCATCCTCTGAAAGCACAACCCTTGCTCTTTTCCTTGCTTTCCCAGTCTTGACTGTAGCCTCTAACTTCTTAATCCTGAGAATAAGCTTAGTGAATGCAGAACTGTAAGTGTGCTTAGTCTTCTTCAAATCATCCTCCAAGACTCCAATTCTCTTAGATAGTTTGGTAACCAAATTCGTCAATTCATTTAGTTTCAAGCTACCCTCATCACTTCCATGTGAGTGAACAACATGGAGAGGTGATTCATTGGGTGTAGGAACAGGGTACTCTGCATCAGGTGAAGGTTGAGGTTCAAAGGTAGGTGCAGTGGAAGGTTCAGATGATGGTGAAGGTGATGATGTGATCCTGGATGGTGAAGATGAAGGTGTAGGTGAAGGTTCAGGTGGAGGTGAAGTAAGCATAGAAGGAAATAACTCAATTTCTACCCCTGTATATCCTTTGGTAACCCTCCTCATGTTGCTAAAAACCTTGTTATTTAGAGAGGGGACAGGATATATGCTGGAATGTGTCTTAAGCTGTTGCTTCTGCATATCTAGGCAAATTTGAATAAACCTAGGATACATTAAAAACTTATGAGGGCTTCCAATGTTTGTGACCATATGTTCAAAAATTAGCCTAGAGAAGTTGTATTTCCTATTTGTGGCTAAGCAGATAAGAGCAGTAGCTATGTTACTACTAAACTGCTCCCAAGCAGTCTTCTTAGGGCTAAGACAATGAAGTAGAGTATGTATAAGAAACCTCCATTGAGGTGAGAAAACACCCTTTTGAAAAGTTAACTTATCTGAATCTGGTTGATACCCCATGAGTGCAAGCTGCTCAAAAATCTCTGAGTTGGGAATAGAAGTGATACCATCATGATCTTCCAACTTGAGATGTCTTCTTAAGGAGGCTTCAGTGATAGTCTTGGATTGGCCATCAATGATAGCAGTGATTGTTACCTCCCCATCAGTGTCAGTAGAAGCTTTAGCAGTTCTCCAAAATTGTTTGATGAATGAGATATAGATATCTGGCTTCTTAGTGAGAGCATAGCTGATATGACTTTGACTTAGGAAGTCAATAACTTGATGAAATCCCTCACTCCCTGTAGACTTTTCCAAGAACGCTACCATATTGTGCTTATCACAAAATTCCAAACTAGCCATGAGTAAAAAGATGATTAAGTATGTGGGATATGATCGTTTAGGAAAGTATGAAGGATGGAGAAAGTTAATTAAGATTATTTAGAGAAAACGTAGAGATATGGTTTGACTGACTTAAAGAAATTTGAGGATTATCGTGAGTGAATCATGAGAATATATAGAAAGATCATGAAAGTCCAATTAGTCAAACCCTATATCATAGGTATTTGGCGGAAATATCTCAACGGCTCTAATTATTAATGTAAAATTCTGTTAGGGCTCAAACAGTACTAACGGTCATCCAGCAGTACCAAATTTGGTCTAGCAGTACTAAAATAAGCCTAGCAGTATTAACTTCTCCACCAAAAGCAGTACAAACTCCAAACTTGTGTATCATTCAAAAATAGCTTCACACAATCTCTCTTTCTGTTTTTAAGCTCACATTTTATCTCTCAATTCTTTTAACTCACTTTGCACTCTGTCTGTTTTTCACACATCTCTCTATCTGTTTTTAAGCTCACCAATTTTCTCTATTCTTTTGGGTTACAAATTCACACAAAGTATAGTTTTTGGCAAACTACCAGCCATTAACGGATTTGAGTAGTCTTTACCAATAGCCGTTTGCTTTGGACTAGCCAATGCTTCATTGTAAAAACATGGTGCATTGATGACCATATAGTTTTGAGTAAACTATCAACTATCAACGGATTTGAGAAGTCTTTACCAGTAGCCGTTTGCTCTAGACTAGTCAATTCTTGATGTCTATAAGACATGGTGAACTGATGACCATTTGTTGTGTGGTATTAAAACCAACACTTCAAGAACAAACAACATTCCTCCCCTTAAATAATGCATCATTGAGTAACCAATTTCACACTTCATTGTTTATCCTGAAAGAGTTAGCTCAAAACCAAGAAAAACATAATCTAACCATTTTTCTTGTTTAGCAGTATTAAATGTTACTAACAGGATTAACAGTGAGACATAGAAATAACTAGCAGTACTAACTATAAGTAACAGTTTTGACAAACAGTTTTAAATATAACTAGCAGTATTAATTTACAAAGACTTAACAGTACTAACATTTAACAAACTTTACAAAAACAAACAAGAGATATGGGCATTAGGGATTTAGCATTCCAATACTTGAGACCAAGTACTGAAATCTACCAGCATCAAAACCTTTTGTAAGAAGATCTGCTACATTATGTTCAGTGTCAATCTTAGCCATTTGAATCAACTTTTTAGCATTACAGTCTCTTATAAAATGATGCCTAATCTCTATATGTTTTTTTTAGAATGTTGAACAGGATTTTCTATTATGTAGATAGTACTATTATTGTCAATATAAATAACAGTATTTATGAAATTGTACCCATAGTCCAGTAGTTGGTTTTGTATCCAAAGACCCTGTCCACAACAACTTGTAGCAGCCACATATTCAGCTTTAGTTGTAGAAGTGGCAACTATAGTTTATTTCTTGCGTTGCCAAGAAATCAGCCTATTTCCCAAAAACTACAACCTCTAGTGGTTGACTTCCTATCTTGCGTAGCTCCAGCATAGTCACTCTCAGTGTAAGAAACAAATTCCAATGGAGACTCCTTAGAATACCAAAGTCCTAAAGATGGTTTTCCTTTAAGGTATCTAAAGATTCTTTTGACAGCTAAGAGATAGGATGTCTTTGGAGAAACTTGAAACCTTGCACATGCACAGACTGCAAACATGATGTCTGGCCTGGATGCTGTAAGGTACATCAAAGATCCTATCATAGATCTGTAGAGATGTTCATCAACATTAGCAGCATCTCCATCTTGAACTAAAGGCTTTTCCAAATCTGTTGGAGTAGAGGCAGACTTCACATCTGTGTAGTTGTACTTTCTCAAAATCTCATGGACATATTTATCTTGACTGATAAAAATGCCTTTCTTTTTCTGTTGGACCTGTAAACCCAAAAAGAAGGTAAGTTCTCCTATAGAACTCATTTGAAACTTATCCTTCATAAGCTTCTCAAACTCATCACATAAATCCTTCTTTGTGGATCCAAAGATAATGTCATCCACATAGATTTGAACAAGCAAGATATGTCCCTTTTGTCTCTTGATGAATAATGTTTGGTCAATCTTTCCTCTTTGAAAACCATCGCACAAAAGATAATTGGCCAAAGTGTCATACCAAGCTCTTGGTGCTTGATGCAGTCTAAATATAGCTTTTACTACCTTATAGACATTATCAGGATGATCAGGATCTTTAAAACCTGAAGGTTGACATACATAGACCTCCTCTTCAATTTGACCATACAGGAAAGCACTTTTTACATCCATTTGGTAGACCATAAATCCTATATAAGAAGCATAAGCCAGGAACATTCTTATTGCCTCAATTCTAGCCACAGGTGCAAAGACTTCATCATAGTCTATTCCCTCTTCTTGAGTATGTCATTGAGCAACAAGTTTTGCTTTGTTTCTAATGACAATCCCCCTTTCATCGTTCTTATTTCTGTATACCCACTTTATACCAATTGCTCTATGACCTTTAAGTAAATCCACAAGAATCCAGAACTTTTGCAGTTTGAACTATAGGAGTTCTTCCTGCATTGCTTCTACCCATGTTGGATCACTAAGTGCTTTAGAAACTCTTTTTGGTTCTTCCTGAGAGAGGAAACAAGCAAAAAGACATGTATGAAGATCCTGATGAGTCTTCCCTTCATATATAGCACTAAGAAATCCTTGTTCAGAGTAAGAAGTTGTCATTCTTCTTGTTTGAACAGATGACTGTACTTGTAACACCCCTATTTTCATATATCTCAGCTGAAGGGTCCTTTGGGGTGCTACGTATTAATACAACAGCTCAAGCATAAAAAATGACTCAAAAAAGACGTTTTAAAATACATTCATTTGAATAAAAGCTTACATCATTGGTCCTAAATCATTTCATAATACATACAACATTTTTGAAATATTCCTCGAATGACATTTACTTAGTGGGCCTTCAAAACATTGAGTTTTTCCATAAGCGACAACCAAAAATCTCCATCGCCGAATTACCTTCAAGGACCTGAGATAAAATATGCTAAAACATCAACAATAATGTTGAGTGAATCCATAGAGTTTATATATAAAAACCATAAAAATATGTTGGGGTTCCCAACATCTAATCTCCGAACACAAGTATCATTTCTCAATATTCATCAGGATATAACGTCGTGGCCAAACAAAGTTATATCGGGGGATTATTTATAAGATTTTGTGTTTATACTGCTTAGATTGTTCGTGAGATTTTGTGAAGTTTTGATTGGATCTTTTTGGAAGCTAGCATTCAGGTGAATGTTTCATAGTACTGTTTTTTTACATGCTTTAAAATTGGGATGGAAATGATGCTTTGTGTTAAAGATTTAAATTACTAGTGATTGTTATGTATTAAATGTGCATTGGACATTATAGTGCTTCGTTGTGTCTATTTATTGTGCTATTAAATTTGGATCGGAGGGGTACGCCTACCCATTGATCGGGGGTAACGTTCCTACCTATTTGGGGTCTAGGCCTAATTATAAGCTCTAGCTGGTAGACTTTTAGGTGCGTAAGTGACATTGGATCGGGGGTAACGTTCCTACCCAGTTGTTGTGATGCGGTACGCTCCATGGCTGTGTGAACAATTGGAGTTGTTACTATGGATCGTGGGACACGTTCCGTTTCCCAATTGTGTGTTTAACTGCATATTTGTCAGATATTATGTTTTAATGATCACAGTAATTATGTCTAAAACTTTATTGTTGTGTCTTAAACCTATGACTCTCACCAACCATTGTGTTGACGTTTTAAGCATCATTTTCAGGTGAGCTTAATGGTGCTAAGATACAACGAAGCCCTTAATTACCACCTCCTAGTGTCACAGGTCCCTGTTTTTTTTTGAGGCTAGAAGAGACCGTAGGATGCTTGGAGTTATTTATGGCTTTCTGTTTGTATTGGTTTGGTTTATGTTTTTGCATGTATTTATTGACTAGAACCTTCTTTCTCATTAATTAAGGACACCATTAGGTTTTGGGTATTGATATGACACTTTGTGTCTTTGCTCTTTACTTTAGTTTCATTTTAGTATTCTTTATATAGACACCATGTGTTGTGTTGATTTCCATTCTTGTGTTTACGACTCGGCGTTTCCGCCTTGGCCGGTGGTAATTGTGACAGATTGGTTCAGAGGCTTGTGGTTATAGAGAACTAGGTGGTTGAGCCTAGGACTATAGATTAAGGGTCCCTCGTATAGTTGCATTTTTAGGCATACGTGTTGTTGTACAATATTTACCGTATGTTCTCGCTACTTTAAAGCTTTAGAAAATTCTTCCTATTTTTGAATTACTACTATATATAATATGAATATATACTTTTTTATTTATGGGGAATCTAATAGTATATACCCCTTTGTTTTCCTTCCCCTTCTTATTATTTTTGTCATGTCATTCCCCTAACCCCTAGGAGGTATCATTGGGAGATTGTTTACCATTACTGGGGACCCGACGGGTTGTTGGGGGACTTTTGAGAGAGAAAATGTCAACCATAAAGTGAGGCCTAACATAAGTTTATTTTCGTTTTCTACCTCGATGCGTGATTTATCGATGATTGGCTTTTATATTTTAGGTCACAATGTGACTTCTGTTTTCGTTTGGTCGATTGGGATTTTATGGTTCGTTAGATGGATTATCATGTTTGAGTTATATTTGGATTATTATTAAGTGCTATGTGGTAGATGTGTGTTATCATTGAGATGTGTGGTCTTGGAAGTAAGTACACGTGTGCAAAAGGTACAATTATAATTATGGTCGCGAACATAATTATAAAGGTGTCACACACGTGGACTTGTGACTTTGATTGCATTGATCATTGTTACTTGTATGTATTATGTAAGGATGTAAGTCTGGATAATTGTATAGATTGTAGTGTAGTTGTGATGTGAGATCCTGTTGGGGATGGTTGTGTGGTTAGAGAATTCCTCTCTTAACCAATCGGGCAATTATATTAGGTTGGGTTGCGTAGATGGTAAGGTTCCCTTTCATCTATCGTTTGCGGATACATCGGATACTTGTTGGCATTGTCGTCGCGATTCTTAAGTTGGTTCGTTAGCTCGTGGTTCGTTGAGATATCCAACGTTCGTGTTGGTATTCTAGGGTGTTATCATAGAAGTGGTGTTCTATGTTCTCCGTTCGGCGTTTTGATTGTTTTTCTTTGTCTAAAGGTAACGATACTTTTTGGTTTGGTTCTAAGACCGTTGGTATGGATGAGTCCTTATGGTTTGTTTGGTTTAAAAGAGTTCCTGTCGTGTTCGTTTTCAAGTAAATTAACATTTTGGTATTGGAATCCTTAAGGTATTTTGGGAGTCTATTTTGCTATCATGATGTCTTTTGTTGCGAGTCATAAATTCCTTTTCAAAGTAATTTTGTTGTAGTCAATATCATATCGTTTAGGTGTTAAAAAAAAAACTAAAGCAGTTAGAAATGCCAAGTTCTTATCATCATTGTTAGCAGCAGCAGATCTCTTAACCTTCTATTCAACAATTTTAAAATTATTGTACAAATCATCCAAAACCCATAGTATCAAAGTCGGGTTTGTTTATCCAGACTACCACATGTGTAATACCATTTTAGAAGGTAAGCTCTCAAAAACATTAACAATTTAGACTCTTCTGGAGGAGTAACTACACCAGGGAATTTGCCAATTTACTAACAAGCTTTTGAGTCTGTTAAAGTAGATTCCAGTGATTATGAGTTGAAGCATTAAACGTTTCATACGGTGCTTTAGCAAGGCCTTATGTGTCTTCTTTGTTGCATCTTTCCCTTCCAAAGCGAGCTTTAATGGGCAACAAACATTGGATTGAGCTATCAACATAATGATTTGAAAGGTAAGTTGTAGTTCATTTGCCTTTAGTGCCGATGGAGCAGTAGACTTCGAGCCTTTAATCATTCTTTTTGCAAATCTTTTCCTTCAGCATAGTAGAGGCACAATCATCTTCAATGATGTTGATGGACTCTTTAGTCTGGTGCTGTTAACAGGAATAGGTACCCCAAGAATTTCTCATTTTATATTACCTCCCATAATGCATAATCTTGGATCTAAAAGTACTGTTTGATCCTTATCTCCCACATCTCATACTCCCCGAGTTTGAGCATGAGAAGCTTTGCCAAAGCATTGTTCTGAGAATTTTCTAACTCTATTACCTCTAGATTAAAGTTTCTCAAAGCACAGGCTCTGATACCACTTGTTGATCCCACGCCTTGATCGGTTCTTTACGTAGTAAAGAGTTTGTTACCTTGGAAGAATCCAAAATAACAAAAGATTAAGACTTTGTATGTATACCAAAGTGTATGCGGAATCTACACTTTGATACTCTAGAGGTGTTTATCAATAGAACAGTGATAACCAAACAAACAATGAACAATGAACAAACTGCTTCAATATTATTAAAATAATACGAGTACTCTTATAGTACTGGGGTTAAAAAACCTTGAATCTATTACAATTTATCTAAAATGTCTTTCAAAAAGTATATGTATATCCTAAAACTTAGGATCTCATTTATAGAACAAAGGAGTCTTTACAAGATAACTACATATTCTTTAGGATCCAGTTACAATTCAAATATAACATCTGTAATAATCTCATGCATTCTTATCTCCAATTCTGCAGCTTTGACCATCTCAGCAGTACTACTTCTTTCTCTAGAGTATTATTAAACTAACACTGGCAGTACTAAGTTTGTACTGGCAGTACTAACTCCATTAGTACTGTTAGTTACACCTTGGCAGTATTAACTCTTGTGAAGATTTATTCCTAACAATGATGCTTGTGTTTCTAGATACTTGAATGACGTGAACGCTAGAACTAAGAAGCCTAAGGTAGTGCCTATTAGTGCTAGTAAACCCAAGAGAAAAGCAAACAAATCTGTTGCAACACCCCATAAGAAAACAGTTGCATCAGATACCACTATTCAGAAATCCAAGAGTTACTATAAGGAGTTGTATGAGAATACAAATCAGGAATAGAAATGGTGGATAGCTAAGAAATGTCCATCAGGATATAAATGGACACAAAAGCCACATAGGACCAAAAAGATATGGATGCCTAAAATCAGGAAAGAGGATGTATCAACAAGTATTAGTCCCACTATAGACATTGTCTCTAGGATTACTAATGTCTTGAAGATATCAAATTCCTTAGGATCCAATTTGTCCAATGTTCCATCGTCCTCTAATTCTCTTGCAGATTGTACAACTCATCCTATTCATTGTTGACTCTGGATGCACAAAGCACATGACGGGCAATCTCAAGCTGTTGTGTAATTTTGTGGAGAAATTTCTGGGTACTGTTCATTTTGGAAATGATCAATTTGCTCCAATTCTTGGTTATGGAGATCTGAATCAAGGAAATGTCATGATCAAACGGGTTTATTACGTCGAAGGCCTCAATCACAATCTTTTCTCAGTTGGTCAATTCTGTGATGCGGATTTGGAGGTTGCTTTCAGGAAATCTACTTGTTTTGTGAGAGATCTTCAGGGAAACGATTTACTAACTGGTAATCGTGGATCCGATCTCTACACAATATCTCTTCAAGAAACAACTTCATCAACTCCAATCTATTTCATGGCTAAAGCTTCACCAACTCAAAAGAGGTTATGGCATCGAAGACTTTCTCATCTTAACTTCGATTACATCACCTTACTCTCAAAGAAAGATATTGTGACAGGCTTACCTAAGTTGAAATATGTCAAGGATCAACTTTGTTCATCTTGTGAAATGAGTAAAGCAAAAAGAAGCTCATTTAAGTCAAAAGCTGTTCCAAGTTCCAAAGGAAGGCTGAATTTGCTTCACATGGACTTGTGTGCCATGCTGGGTTGCAAGCATAAATGGGAAGAAATATATTCTGGTGATTGTTGATGACTATTCAAGTTACACTTGGACTCTTTGTCTACGATCCAAGGATGAAACGTCAAGCTGAGGATAACAACAATGATCAAGCACCGAATGCATCGTTTCAAGAAGCTAAATTTATCAATCCTTTTTGTACACGGGTCCAAGAAACTGGTGATCTTCCTCACGCAACATTGATAATTCCGATGTGCATTCATTTCAACCACAAAGTCATGATTACCGATGGACCAGAGATCATCCCATAACTTTTGAACAAGTTAGTAGGAAATCCAAACCATGCTAGTTCAAACAGACAACAGCTTGCCACAGATCCTGAATGTGTTTGTTCGGCTCACGGTGGAGTATTGTAGTGAACCTGAAGAACATTCAGGAGGCAATGGCTGATTCTGCATGGATCAAAGTGATGTAGGATAAACTTCATTAGTTTGACAGACTACAAGTCTGGGAACTCGTCGACAAACCATTTGGTAGTTGATTATAAAGCTAAATAGTGGTTAGTGGAAGAACATAGAAGGATGATATCAGACGTGTATTTCGCAACAAAGCACGGCTTGTAGCCTAAAGTTATGCTCTAGGACAGAGGGTTATTGATTTCGAAGAATTCATTTGTACAAGGTTTGCTCGTTGGATACTTTTCAGATTTTTTGTTGCCCACGCAGCACACAAGTCTTTCCAATCTATCAGATGGACGTGAAAACGACATTTCTTAATGGTCCACTGAAGGAGTTCGTTGATCCAGATCATCCAGAAAAAGTCTACCTTATGAGGAAAGCATTGTATGGATTAAAGCCAGCTCAAAGAACCTGGTATGAATGAACTTTTCCAATCTTCTTGATGTCCAAGGCTTTTACTAAGGTACAAATTGATCCAATGTTTATTCAAGATAAAATACAGGGAGGAATTCTACTTGTGCAGATTTACGTTGATGACATAATTTTTGGGTCTACAAACCCTAAATATTCAAAAAGATTTGAAAAGTTAATGCACGGGTAGATTTAAATTTCCTTTAATGGGCGAGAGATGAAATTCTTTTTCGGACTTCCAGATCCACCAGTCCCCAAAAAGGTTTTTTATCAATCAGGCCAAGTACGCTTTAGAAATTCTGAAAAAGGGCTAATATGAACAATTGTCACTCCATTGGTACACCCATTGACTACTAAACCTCAAAACTAGATGTAGATTGAGTGGAGAACTGTCTAGACCAATCTGATTAATCGTAGTAAAATCGGGTCACTCATTGTACTTGACATCTAGTAGACCAGACTTAGTTGCAAGCAGTATTGCTATTGTAGCACGTTATCAAGCTTAAAAGACCAACACAAGCACCCCCAAAGGAGGTTGCAAAGAATCTATAAATAACCTAAAGGGTACCATTAACATGGGACTCTGGTATCCAAAGGATTTTGGCTTTGAACTAACAGCTTTTTCAGATGCTGATCATGTCAGATGCATTGATACTCGCAAAAGCACTTCTGGAGGGATATAGTTCACTAGGTGATAAGCTAGTAAGTGGTTGTCAAAGAAAAAAACTGCAACTGCAATGTCTTCAGAGAGAGGCAGAGTCGTGGCTCGTTATCTGCAAGTTGTTGCTCAGTGATGTGGATGGTGGAACACCTTCAAAGATTATGGCTTCAACTACAACATTAATCCGTATGTTACTGTTGCGACTCCCAGTCAGCCATAGCAATATCATGCAACCTTGTACAGCATTCGCGAACAAAGCACATCCATACTTGGTATCATTTCATAAAAGAACAGGTTGAAAATGGTATAATCGAATTATATTTTGTCATAACTGAATACCAATTAGCTAACATGTTTACGAAAGCCCTTCTTGAGGATCGGTTTAAATATCTTGTCAGAAGGATTGGTATGAGATGTTTGACTCCAGCTGATCTGGAGGTTCTGACAAATGAGACTGCTTGATATCATCATCAAACATCACCATGTAAATATTTTTAAGAAAAGCAAAATACAAAAATATAAAACTTCAAAAAGAAAATACAAAATCAGAAAAACAAAAAATTTCCTAAAAGATTCTTATCGACATGTCTCTTGGAATCGATAACATTTACGTGCTGAGAAATGTTGATTAACATTGACACGGGTGTGTAAATGAAGTTCGAGCGAGAGTTTTCAAATAGTTTCAAAACATGTCATTTCTAATTTTCTAAATGGCTTATGTGCAAATATCAGTACATGACCCAGACTTCAAATAAAGGAAGGTTTATAACTTATCCTCACAACAAGAAAATTAACGTTTCTCGGTCTTGAGCTGTTCTTACAAGACATTCAATGTTTTTAGCTCATTAAAAAGGATAGTGTACGTTTCAATGCGCTTACCCTTACCGTTAGAAGAGAAGTCCTCTAACATCTGGGTTTTCAAAAAGTTGAACACAATTTTTCAATAATTTTTCGATGACAATTCATAATCTTTCAAAATTGTGTGTTTAACACTCCAACCCTCACAATGTTTTCAAAAGACAACAATTTTTCAATTGGTCCTATTATTGAGGGGGAGTTTTTCGAAAAACAAAGTTTTAATGTTTTTGGATACATCAACAATGACAACTCTTATGTATTCAAAACATTATCAAAATGTTCCAAACCATTCATGCTGATAATATTTTCTCCCCACAGAATTTTCAAGACATATTTTAATCAAAAAGTATTTCAAAAACTAAGTGTTTATTATTTTAAAATAAGGGGAGAAAATGTAATTAAAATATGATCTAATCGACTCAATGTGCTGAACAGTAAGAAAAGGTTTTATGGTTCGATCTTATACCCAACAACATCTTAATTTCACGACGATTCTGAAGTCATAAGGTGGTTAGGTTAGGAATCAATCCTATGATCCAACCAGAACCGGAGGATCTACCCAAGGATAATCCAAACTTAGAAATAGCAGTCCTTAGGTATGATTGGAGATGAATGTATATGGGAATAATGCCGACTAAGATTGAGCTAACACTGGAACAATCACAACAAGGTGTTAGTAATGACGTCTTGGTAAGCATTGAAGGCGTTGAAGAGAAATGTATGGATAAAGGGTCTAAAGAAAGAAGCCCTCCACACAACTTAAGGCAGAAACCGGGTCAATACATATGCTATCAGAACACAAGATGATGCTGGTTATTGAAAACACATCATGACCCAGTGATGCAATGCACAACCCATCCCAGCCTTTCGGGTTTTCTCTCAACAGAAACTTGTCTCATTTATCACGGAGATACACCACGTTATCTATATGACATCTCATTCCGAGATCGTGATATTGCATAGGTGGCAAACCGCTCAGCCTCCGAGTGACTAAACCAAAATGCACTCAACGAGTCAAGAGCCAAGAGATCAATCAAAAGCTGCGTTAGGACACATTCCTTTCAAACACTTGTGAACATCATCAGGTTCACAACTGTTACAAGAGTCCTACGCAATATCATTGTGATATTTGGCCACACATTCTGAGTGGAAACTCTTTATATTCGACAAGTGACGAATGGAAATCCTTCCAGTGACATCACATACAGCACTGAGTAGGTGACTGCGAGTAGTTCTATATGAATGCAAACTTGGGACAACTGTGAATCGATTGGATCTAGGTAAATGAATTGACGGTTGATGATTTTGAAAAAAACATGACCTACTCGGATGTGTTACAAAAGAACTCTTAAACGGTGACCGTCGATTGATTTTACCAATCATTTCTCGGTTTATCACTAACGTAAACCTGCAGGTCAAACGGTAGTAAAGGCAACCTCAATCCCATACAAATGCCAATCTACAAAGACAATCTATCTAGCAATCTCAAGATTTAAAGACAAAGACTTCCGCAAACACAGATTTTTAAAGCTTTCAAGATAATGCAAAAGTATGAGCATGTTGGTCAAAGACATAAGATCGCAAGATGGCAAAGACGATAAAGACAATGACAAAGGCTCAAAGTCAAGATCGCAAAGCATGAAGGAACAAGTTTACAACAAAGAACGAAGACAAAGACCAAGAACACTTGAGCTTAAACGACAAAAGCAATCTCACTGATCTCATGAAGGAGTGTCATCAATGAACTCACTTCGGGGGAGATTGTTAGCCTCAATTTTATTGAGTCAATAAAGGAAGCTCGTTCCCGTGTTCAAGACCTCACTTCGGGGGAGATTGTTAGCCTCAATTTATTGAGTCGAACAAGGAAGCTCGGTCACTCTACGATGGAGCTTCGGTCTTTAATTAGTTAATGTTGTAACAGGATAATATCGGGAATCGGGCTCGATAGTTAATCTAATATTGTATATGTTTTGGGTTTAATCCCAAAGCAAAACCCGAGCCCGGGTCCTAGTTATATATCCCGCGCGTCACATTAAATGTGTAGGGGTATATATATATTTAGATATTTTCTAAAATATCTAAATATATATATAGATATTTTCATATGAAAATATCTAGTTTTTATTTTTCTAAAAATATAATTTTTCTTTTCTCTCTCAACTCTCTCTCTTCTCTCTCTCTACATTTCGAGTTTCTCTCTCTATCTCTTTTCTTGAATCGTGGTTCGGGTTATGAAGTGGAAGTGTTAATCGGGTTCCTACAATTGGTATCAATCGCCTCGGGTGGATTTCTGGGAACATTACTTGTGTGGCATGAAGCGTACCATGATTACAAACCATAAGAGCTTGCAGCACATTCTAAATCAAAAGGAATTAAACATGAGGCCGAGTAGATTGTTAAAATTTGCTCAGTAATTATGATTATAAGATTCGATATCACCCTGGAAAAGCAAACGTTGCAGCAGATGCTCAAGGAATGAGCTAAGCCAGGTGAGAGGCTTAATGAAGACCATTAATTTAAACCTACCACCACAGACTCAGGAGGCACAAGTAGAAGCTCTCAAGAAAGATAACGTCAAGGATGAGAACCTTCATGGTATGGACATGGAGTCTGAGACTCGTCTCGATAGAACTCTCTACATTAGGAGCAGGAGTTGGTTACCACGTTTTAGAGACTTATAAGAATTGACCAAGCATGAGTCACAAAAATATAACTATTTCATCCACCCTGGATCGGATAAGATATATCATAATCTTAAGCAGCTGTACCAATGGCCCAACATGGAAACAAGCATCGCCACCAATGGCAGTAAGTGCTTGATGTGTTTAAGGATAAGGGACGAATACCAAAAGTCATCTGATTTACTGGTACCACCAAGAATACCCCATTGGAAATGGGAAATATAGCCATGGATTTTATCACAAGCCTGCAAAAGACAACAAGTTGTTACGACATGATTTGGATAATCATGATCATCAAAAGAATTATGTTGACGTGAGACGCAATCCCTTAAAATTTTAAGTTGAAGGTAAGGTCTTGCTAAAGGTATCGCCTTGGAAATAAGTGATACGTTTTAGTAAACAGGGAAAGATGAACCCTAGATATATTAGACCTTGTAAGGTTCTAGCTAAAGTAGGAACAATCGCTTATCGACTTAAACCCCTGAAACAACTAAGCATAGTCTATAACACCTTTCACATGTCAAACCTAAGAAGTGTTTGTCAAACGAAACATTTGACATCTCGTTGGATAAGATCTAAATCAATGACAAACTTCATCTCATCGAGGAACCGTTTAAGATTATGGACAGCGAGGTCAGGCAATTGAAACAAAATTGTATTTCGAACATTAAAGTCAGATGGAATTCCATGCAAGGTCCTGAATTCACCTAGGAACACGAAGACCAGTTTTGAAGGAGATACCCTCACCTATATCTCGCCAACCTAAAACATAATATCACACACTGAGCCTCGGGATAAAGCTCTTTTAACGAGGAAAGACTGTAACACTTCATAAATTTTTGGTTAATATTTTAATCATTTTCGTTCATTATTTTAACTTTTATATGTTACGTGAAATTTTTACGTCTAACCGGGTAATTTTCCCGCGAATATCTGAGAATCATTACCGGATGCCTTTCGGGTTTCTATTTATTGTAGTCTTTCGACAGTTGTCGTGTTTTTACGTTCTGAATTAATATTTCAAATTTTAGAATTTTTCGTAAAGTTTTACGCGTTTCCAGTATTTGCGTAGTCCATGATTATATATTGATATTGTGTGTGCATGGTTATACATAGGAAATTAAATCAACCACCTTGCATGACCTCCTTGAATTTTAGAGATCCCCCTTTTCTTTTCTTTGCTTCCCATGTCAAAACACACACACATATGCACACAAATTTTATTCTTTTGGTCTTGGTGGTCCAATTATTCCCCAACACCATTCTTAAAGTTTTGCTTGAATGTTTCCTAGATTTTTTTATATCATAGGATTCTAAAACTTGAAAATTTATATGGTGTCTTGATTCATTCCATCCATCCGTTCTCATTTTTAATTCTCTCACTAGAAAACACACATAAAAATTATCCTCTTTTCCCCTCTCCCTCTCTTGTTCGACGCATACCAACACACACACAAGTCCATTCCATTTTCATCTTTTGATCAAAAACCTTTGAAGACTTAGGAGTTGAATTGATCGTAGTTGATATCCGGGTAGTTTTTATACAACGTTTGGGTTGTTTTACTCTCTAATCATCCTCTAATCCTTCATATTCTTGTAAGTTATCAAATCCTCATAAATCTTGTACTTTTATGCTTATCTTTATACATATATACTAGTTGTACAAACGGATTATAAAAGTTTACATTTTTAAACTACGTAAACCTTAAAAAGGTTACTTTATGGTTCAAAAATATTTAAAAGATTATAAGGTAATCATAGTTTTGTTATCGTGGTTATTTTTATGAAATAAAAATGTATACTTATGGCTTATTTATGTTCGGCTTATTAATAAGCTTTTGGGAAAGCTTATTCGGGCTTATTGAGCTTATTATTGGTTCGGCCTCTTTTGTTCGGGAACTTATTATGATAATGCTTCAGGTGAAAGCATTATATTGATGATGATTTTTGATAATTAAGGATAATGATTTTATATTTTTGATTTTTTTTTTAGTTTTTATATTATACTAATACTAATAAAAGAAAATGAAAAATATTTTTGTGTTTTATATTTTTTTTAAATAAAAGAAAATATTCACAAACGGGAAAATTAACTTCACGAGGGAAGGGTCTTCAAACACTAATCGTCAAACAAACACGAAAATCGAATCACAGCCTCCCCGGCAGCGGCGCCAAAAATTGATTTGAGCTAAACTACACCTCTTATATATAATATATAATAAAATATAAAATATATAGTAAGTATAGTCTAAAAACACAATCATAACCGAGAATAGTATAGGAATGTTCCCGGGTCGTTTATCCCCAACGAGGCTGGACTGGAGAATCGATACAGTCGGAAGATTGGAGTTTGAATGAGAGAAATGATTTGAGAGTGTGGAAAGCTAAGTTAAACAATAACAAACAAAAACGATTAAGAAAAACCTAAAAATTATGAAATTAAGCTGAAAAACGAGAGCACGAATCCCGAACAAGGGGTCAAAAACCTAAAATCTTCAAAATTAACCCTACAAAGAAATTTTTACTTCTAAACTACTCTAGGGGACTAATAACGAAGAATGAAAAAGACTAGACTGAAAACGGAGGTCGTTTGACCCAAAAACGAGTCAAGTCAAGTTCCGTACCCGAGACCCGTTCTTTAAAAATCAAAAGTTTGAAAAATTAACCCTACAAAAGTTTTTATATTTTTCCTACGTAAATTATGACTAAAGAAAATTTTCTAAAAAAGAAAAATATTTTTGATAATTTTTGAAATTTTCTATGAATTTTTAAAACTTACGAAATTTAAATATAAAATAATACAAACTATTTTTAAAAATTCTGAAAAAATTACTAAAATTACTTTATACTAAATCCTACCTAAGAAAAATAAGAAGCCCGAAATTCGGCTTATAGATAAGCTGAAAATAAGCTCGAAAGGGCTTATAACTATAAGGCCAAAAACTCCCTTATATTTCCAAGTGCCCAAGGGTCTTACAGAAAAGACCCAAGGGCACAGCGGTAAGGGAGTGTGTTATAAAGGGGTGTATTGAGGGTAGAGGCCCGGGTTCGAGTCTTGCTCACCCGGGTTTCCCCTTATCTCCCCTTTTTTTACAAAAACTTTTTACACAACTTTGATAAGCTCATTTAGCTTATCATTTTTCATAACTACAGGAATTTGTGAAAGCTTATAAATAAGCTGAAAAAGGGGCTTTTTGTTGGACAGCAGCTTATATTAAGCTTAAGGCAAGATTGCTTTATCTTTTTGACTTTTTGGACTAATAAGCTAACATTTGATCAAATAAGCTGAAAAGGGGTTCTAACCTAACCTAAATAAGCACTAATGAGTTAAAACCTAGCAACTAAATAAGCCTGGAAAAAATTTAAGACAGAATTAACTTATTAGGCTAAATAAGGTTTCACTAAAACTGTCTAAGCTACATTAAGCACTAAATAAGCACTAGGCAATCAAAAGCTGAATTCAGATAAGTGTCTAGGGCCTATTAAGCACTTTTGAATAAAAATTAAGCAAAATCAAACATCCATAAGCTCAGAAAAAGCAATAAACACTTAGGCCACAAATTAGAACCAAACAGGCAACCTAGGCAGTTTTGGGCTTAAAAATAAGCTGACTTATGGAATCTTATGACCTTATGATTTGCATATCCTTAAAGTTAAGCCTCCAAAGATTCTAAATCAGCAAACCAAATGGATTTTGAAAAACATTTAAGCTATGAAAAGCTTTAAAAAAACTAGCTTACTCAGTGACTGCTGAGTTATGAACTATTGCTAAGACAAAAACCTAAAATGCAGGCTGATTTTCATTAATCAAATAAGCTCAAACAGGGAAAATTAGCTGAAATAGTTAAAGTTCAATGTCCAAAGAGCTTAATTTCTTAAAATCAGTCATTAAACACAAATCATAACTACCCTAAATCTACTACTGGAAATGGGCTTTTTATAAATCAAAGTTTACTAGACAAGTATAACTTAAAACACAAGAGTGTAAATTTTACTTGCACTAACTCATATTACTGCACCTAAGAGTTAAAAACATTAATGATAAATAACAAAAAAAAACATTGATCAAAGCTTAAGCATATAAGCTGATATCTCACACTAGAAAACCACAGGATTGATCCATGAATGCAATGGACATAAAATTTGAGATTTAAACCTAATAAACTTATGAAAGCTGATTTATGGTCCAAGATTAAGCTAGTAGAATCAGACTTAGTTGTCCAACCCATTGCATGTCCCATTTTGACCCATTTTGGGCTTAACCCAAACACCCCTTTAGACTATGAATTCTCAAATTTAAACTAAAACATCTTAACACAATTATCAATTATGATCAAATAGGCAACAATAAAACTGGATAAGTAAGTAAAATCAGTAATAAGCCACAAATAATTAGAATAAGCAGTGAATAGTAAATAAGCAAAAAAAAATTGAAGAAAATAAGAAAATGAAATCTTACAAAAGTCCAATGCTTTTATCAGGAGCTTAATAACCAAAACAGCTTTTATACCATCCTATGGGCTTGCCAATAAGCTCTAAACCCAATAAGCCATCCACAATTGCTTATTCATCCAAAATAAGCTTGAATCCATGTTCATTTCTTAAGTACAGTTAAGTGCTATAAGAGCTTTTGTAAAAGCTCTCATGGTACACAGTGACTTTAAGGCTTAAAGTAGCTTATGTAATATGACTTGTTAACACTAAAAATAACTGAGTGCATAAGATTTAAAGAGCATGGTGGAGGCTTTTAAATAACTTGATAACTTGAAATTTGCATAATTTTTTAGAAGGTGGATTACAAGGCTTTTAAAAGTTAAAAATTACAGAATGTTAAAGACAATAAAACATTTTAAAAGTAAATTCAAATTACTTCTACACTACATATCATTCATTTCTGTCTCTTCTTCTTCCTTATACTGTTGGGTTTGTTTTTGTTTGTGCTTAGCTTGCTGAGAGGAACAAATACTTCATCCTGACCAGATAGATTTCCTTGGAGCCCAACAATTGATCATGACCCCTTGATTCGTGATACCAATAAGAAAGCTTAGATTGCCACAGTGTTTTAGGGGGTTTTGTGAGGGTGATGTTTCTGGAGTGGGAATGATGTGGGTAAGGGTGTTGCTGTGGTGTTGCATGGTGCACATTGGGTGGGGTTATGGTTATGGCGGGATGGTGAAGGGAATAAACATTGTATGGTCTGGTTTTAAATATTCAGGGGTGGAGGTTTATGGATTGGGCAATAGAGGTCCCTCGAAGATATATGTTACTTTCGCAACAATCGTCTTTGTAATTTACAATTTTGGTCCCTGGAGTTTAAGGGGTATCACACCGTTAGTCCTTTAGGGACTAACAATGTATGGTTAGTGTGATGAGCAAGGGCTACACCCGTAAGTGGTTTTTTTTTAAAAGTGGGCGGGTTAATTGTAAAATGGTTTTGGGGCATTTTTGGACTTGTGGTTTTTTTAAATTCAATATGATGGCTGATCCGGGCCCACTAGGTGGGTACGGGTGGGCCCATTTTTAGAAATTTGGGTTTTCGGGTTCGGTTTTTGATTCTCTTTCCAACACCATATCCCGGGGTTGATTTTGACTTCGTCTTCACTTCATTAATTGCACAAACGTCGTCGAGTCGATCCGGGAATTTTCGTTTTAGCTCCGTTTTCAATCCTTTTGAACCCTTGGCCTCATTTTTCGCGCTCTTTCCAATCCGTGCTCAGTTTGTCTGGTTTTGGCTTTGTTTTGTCCTTTAGTGAATACCGTACCTGCACAGCACAAACACGATAAAGAACAGGCATATATATGGCATTTTATGTGCGTTTATTGGTCGTATAGGGTCCGTTTTATAAGGTAATAGTATGTGTAATTACACACGATACCACCTATCTATTAGGCAACCAGTTACAATTCAAAACTAAAACATCCCGAAAATATTCTCATTCATTCTTATCTTCAGTCCATCATCCTTTGACCATAGCAGAACTAATTCCTTCTACTAGCAGTAATAAAGTAACCTTGGCAGTACTAACTTTGTACTAGCAGTACTAACTCCTTTAGTACTATTGGCAGTATTAAGTCATATGAAGATTTATTCCTAACAGGGTAAAACCCTTTACCCAAAAAAACTTTATGATAAAAAGATGTATTTACCTAATCATTACCTACTCCTCATATTGCACCACCTAGATCTGTTTGCTTTGTTCACACTTGTGGATGATCTATGTAGAGTATTTATTCCTAAGTCATGAACAGGATTACACAAACCCCCGTTTATGTTAATATTTCCCGTTAATGGCACACACAAGTAAGGTAGTATGAAGACTATTACAAGGCCCCTAAGTGTATATTAAATGCATGTCAAATATCTTAAGAGGGACCAACCATATTAGGGGTAAGGTAGTAGAAGACTTGTTACCTGCCCGATGGTATCCTTTTTTACACACTTCGTTGTTTCCCTAAAAGACTAATGTGTATGAAATAAATAGGATGAAACCTTTGAAAAGACGTCCTATGCCATTTAATATCTTATGGCTAGTTTTCTAGAGCCTAACGCGCACATCCATCAACAAGAAGCAACATCAAAAGGATCTACAACCTAAGTTTCATGCAATCATAAGTAAATACAAAGGAGGGTTTAGCCTAGCATGTTATAAAGAAAGCAAGAGCATAAATCAATCAAACAACACATAGACATATTGAATGATTAATGATAAACAATCTTACTTGATTAAAACATGGATTGAAGGTAGTTACAATAGGGTTTTGAGGCCCTAAAACGACCTAAAAAGCTGCTAGAACACTAGGGTTCGTCTCCTAAAAGTTGTACAAAGTTAAACACTTAAAACCCTAATTTCGACCTAATATATATAGAAAAATTGCTGCAACGATGTTGCTTTGAACTCTTGACGCGTCGCCACTTAAATGATTCTAGATCCCTTTCTTTAAGTCGGTCCACCTCCCTGACGCCGTCAGCTAGATTTTCTGATGCCATCGCTAATAGATCACGACCGGCGTCGCTTTATGGCCTGTACCCGTCTCCCATTCTCTGTTGAACATGAGTCTTCAAGAGATTTGGTGTAGGTCTATAATCTTGTCGGTTTCTTCTCCAAATGAGCCCAAGTCATGTGTATTTCCTCCAAATGCCATCCAAGTGCTAAAAACCTGAAAAAAATGATTAAGCACATAATCTAGGCATATTTGCATGATTTAGAGGGTTAAATGACCCCGAAAAAGTGTATAAAATGACACCTCGTCAGTTTTATGGTTACAATCTTATATCCAACAACCTATTAATTTCACGATGATTCTAAAGTCATAAGGTGGTTAGGTTAGGTATTAGTCCTATGATCCATCCAGAACCAGAGGGATCTACCCAAGGATAATCCATAGTTAAGAAATATAGTCCCTTAGTAGAATGGAGATGATTGATTATAAAGGAATAGATGCCGACTAAGATATGAGCTAACATTGGAACAATCATACAAGTGATATAGTAATGACGTCCTGGTAAGCATTGAAGGGGTTGAAGAATTACAAAGAAATATATGGATAAAGGGTGAAAACAAAGCATCCCTCTACAAAGATGAATTTCGGTATTGAAGAAAGACATCATGGACCCAATGATTTACTGCACAACCCTTCCCAGCCATTCAAGTTTCTCTTAACAGATACTTGTCTCATTTGTCACGAAGATACAGATGACTTCTATCGACTTTCTCACTCCGAGTTAGTTGATATTGAATAGGTGGCAGTCTGCTCCAGCCTTCGATTACTAAAACCAAAACGCACTAATCGAGTCTAGAGCCAAGAGATCAATCAAAAATCTCATTAGGACACATTCCATGACAAACACTTGTTGAACATCATCAAGTTCACAAGCTGTTATCAAGAGTCCTACGCATTATCCTTGTGATTTTGCCAGAACATCTGAGTGATACTCTTTAGTATTCAATAATGACGATAGAAATCCTTCCATGGCCCACCATCAAACAGCTCTGCGGTAGGTGACTTACGAGATTCTATATGAATCAAACTTGTGATAACTAGATATCAAATTTGGTCCAGTAAATGAATTGACGACTCAATCAGAAAGACAGTAACTGTCTTATTCACTCATATCGTACTGTCTGCTTTGAGACGTTTTGGTAATGAGATAAAGAAAGCATGGTGAATCTAATACATCTGTGTTAGAGGATCTTACGCTTTAAGCTGGAAACCCTGTCAAGGAGATTCTTCTAAATTGAATCTACCTGATCATAGGTCGGTCCTCATGGAACCGGAGGTTAATGCAACCATATGAGAAAAAGAAAGCATGGTGAATCTAATACAAAGCCATATTCGTCCATATCTGTTGTTTATCACTAACATTTAAATGCATGTACAAACGATGGTGTTGCAGCCTCATTCCAGCAGAGTCCGATTCATTACCACATGCTCATGCTCAAGCTACAAAGACATACAATAAGCATCAAGATTTAAGAATCAAGAAAGCTCAAAGACAAAGACTTCTGTAAACTCTTATATATAAGATCTTTCTTTAAGATATCAAGTCTATCAATGGAGACTGTTAGCAAGCTTTCAAAATGATGTAAAGTATGAGCATGTTAGTCAAGGCACAAGATCGCAAGGTGGTAAGGATCTCAAGGATAAAGATTTAAAGAACTCTGAATCAAAGACAAAGTCAAAAGACAATGACAAAGGCTAAAGATCAAAGATCACACAACATGAAGGAACAAGCCTACAACATGATAAAGACCAAAGATTCAAGAACTCAACGACAAAGCAATCTCAACAAGTTCAAGGAATCAAGATTTAAGATCTCGGCTTAGGAATTTGAAGACCACACATTAGGGGAGATTGTTGGCCTCAAATATATCTTTGAACATAAAAGCTCAGAACCTGCAGGAAACCTCACTTCGGGGGAGATTGTTAGCCTCAAAATATTGAGACGAACATGGAAGCTCACTACTAATCATAAAATCTCGGTCTTTATTATATAATGTAACAGGCTAAGTTATGGGTATCGGGCTCGTTAGTCAATCTAATATTGCACGTGTTACGGGCAAAAGCCTAAACAAAACACGAGCCCGGCCCATGAGAAACCCTAGGCGTCTAACAAGCCTAAGGGACATAAATACCCCTTCTTCGCAATGGATAAGGGTTAGTTGTTCATTTGTAATCTTTCACACTATTGTTTAATCCACCATCTCTTTCTCTCTCTAGCTTTCTCTCTCTAACTTCCTTCTCTTTTCTTATCTTATTTCGTATCTTTGATTCGTGTTTATGGTGAAGTGAAATGATATCATAGTTCATATAATTGGTATCAAGAGCCTCGGGTAGGTTTAGTGTTTGTGGTCTTGTTTTTCAAACTTATACCATAGCTTTTTGTAAGCTTATTAGGCTCGGCTTATTTTTTTAATAAGCTTGGTTCATCAAAAGTTTGCTACTTTCTGATTTGCATACGTTTAGTGTTCAATTTGTGCTAAAAACCCTCTTTCAAAACTCTTGATAGAAATAATGCTTAAAAATGTTATTAATATTTTTTGACCTCTCTATGTTTTGATAATGATAAAATGTAAAAACGTTCAATGTAAATTAAACGTAAACAAGTAATTAGTAGTAAATTTTTATTTTGAAAATTTAATCACCTAATGGTATGAATAAATAAATGCTTAATGCATTTTATGATCAAAGGAATTTTTATTCAACCTCACATTTTTTTATAAAAATGTCACAAATATTTTTATAACTTTTACAAAACATTTTTAGATTTAAAAGAAATGTTTTATTCAAAATAAATATTTTGAATTCAAATTTTCTACCCAAAAACAGCTAGAAATATTCCAGAAAACACCTCCCACAGAAAAGATAAAAAAGGGAGTGTTGGGTCTTGTTTATCTTGAATCATACATATTGTTCATGAAAGCTTAGAGAGAATAGTAGAGGAGGGCAAGTATTCAAATTTCAAATGTTATTAAAATTAAGGGAAAAAGGAAAAGTTTATTACAAGGCATCATCTTCTAATGATGATTAGAAGGGGTATATATAGGAGAAAGAAGGAGGCTTCCCTTCCTTTATTTTTCTAATGTTTCACTTCTAGTCCTTATTCTTAGGTAAAAAGTGCTATTCTTACTTTAGCATAATATACCTTATTACAAACTACTTTATTCTAAACAAGATAAAGACTAATGACTAAATATAACTAAGCCACATAATCGACACTTTTTATGAACCTAACAATCTCTCCCTCAGAGTCGATTATTCTAAAGGCTTCTCTTCGTGGTCCAAGTGGTCTTCCATTCACATACATCTCCCATCTTCTCATCTGATTTTGATACTTCAATCTTACCTCAATCTCCTCTTCAAACAATTTCAGATACTCAACTTCTTCATTGGTGAGATCTCTTTGAATATATCCATACTTAACATCATTATTGTAACTCCTTAATCCTTCTAATACTCTGTTTAGCGTTGCATCACAAAACTTATGAATCTCTGAATGTCTCATCACCCTTTTCTCTTTCTTGCTATTCTTGTATATGATTTCATGCACGGGCTCATAGATGATGGAGAACATTTTGTGTTTTTCAACCCCTAGAAAAGATATTGTTGGTGTAGTGAGATTAACTTTTTGTTGATAACTTTCAATTCCAAGTTGAAAATCATGCACTCTTTCCCATATCACTAAACTTCTGATGAATACTGATAAAGACCATAGCAAATCCATGGTTCCATGCATATTTTAGGAACCTTGCCATTATAATCATCAAATACATTCCTCAATATTCATTCTTTATTGAGATTCTTGTAATCAGGCTCGGTAATCGACACAATGCACTCATTAGCTCTTCTTGCAACTATCTCTATGATAAACTTGTGTTCATGACCCAATTCCCAGTATGTCTTAATAACTTGAATGATCTTTGAGTTCAAATAAATCACTTCCTTTGGTTTTCCAGGCTCTTTTTGTTTCCTTATTTAAAAAAAAATAAAAAAAAAAAAAAAAAAAAAATAAAAAAAAAAAAAAAAAAAAAAAAAAAAAAAAAAAAAAAGAAGATCTTTGCATGAGGATTCTTCCAATGTTCAACACCATATCGAGCATAAGGATTAAATTTCTTAACACACTTATTCACCCATCTGGAAGTTCGTTCTTCGATATCATCATCATTAAAGATAATTGCAGGAAACTTGTGAAGTGACAATACTATCTTCTCAGGCCCTGAACTTCCTTTCTTCAGATACAAAAGGTCTTGATTATAAAAGATAGTGGTGGAGCTTCAGGATCTCTCTGACAACTTTGAACTAGAGGTGTGGTCTTTCGTGGATGCGGAGAAACAAGGATTTCCTTTCTACTTTCCCAAACAATGTCACTTTTTAGGAAATTCTTCATCTGATCAATGTGATATTGATGCTCATCTCCTGAAGTACATCTTTGTCTCAACATCTCATCAACCATTTTCTTTAATTTTGCTTCATCAATTGTCAGTGATACTTCTTCCATAATATCTTGTGACATTTGCTTCGTTGGTATTTCATCATCATCTGAAGCATAAGACTCAGTCCAAAAATCATAATCGTCTTCTTGCTCTTGATTTCCTGAAGTTGATAGACCTTGTTCATTTTTATTGACCTGCCCAGATGAATGACTCTCCAGACACATATACTTCATACTAAGAAGTCTTCTGTCGCTTGCAATGATTCTCTCCCTCAGGATGAGCATCATCATAAGGATCATCCTGATCTCTTGGGCGAACAGCAGAAGGTCTACATGTAGTTTGTGGTACCTGAAGATTCTCAAACTTCATCTGAAGTAAAAGCCATATTGCTATGTCTTTGTTGCAGATAGCAACTGAGAATCGTCTTTCATTAAAAAAGATACAGTTGATATTGTTGTTCTGGAAAATTATCTTATTGTACAAGTGTTTGCCTTAACTCACGTAAAATCCTCATTTTCATCCCAAAATCCCATTTCCAATTCATATCATTCCAACTCGTTATCTCAAATGTTTAATTTATTACAAAAACCATCGTCTAATTACTAAGACTTTATCTTGTTATCAACACTTTATCTCATATTATGGTTGTGTGGTAATTACGCGATAACGACTGGTATGTGCCTAAATACACATACCTTTTACCTAATAAAACGACCTTAAATGACCTAAAACAAATGAAAAATACAGAGTATATGTGTGTTTTGGTTATTATGTTATGTAGGTAACGGATATCCTCAAAAGGACGAAAAAAGAAGCAAAGAGAACAAATCCGAGCACGGGATTGGAAAGAGCGCGAGATATCGAAGCCGAAATCGTGCCCATCTTTTACGGACCAACCCGGGCCAATTTTATTGGGTCGGGTCAGCCCAATAAGGGTTATACTTATAAACCCTTAATCCTTAAACCATTTATAAAACTTAAATCCAAAATCCATTTTTCCTTAGCCCAAGTTTATTACTCAAGCCCAACTTCCTTTTATAAAACTGGGTCTAACAAAACACGGGGTTAAAGTTATAAAACAAGTCAACATTTACTGTTGATCGTCTCTTTTCCATCCCTCACTTACACACACAAATCACGAACAGGGTAAAAACTATGTAGGTCCTATTTCAACGGGATCTGAATGAGCCTTGAATGACTATAAGAGACAATGACTGTGAATATAAATATTGACGCGGAATATCAATACTTATACCAAGACGAACACAAGAACAAATACTAAAATTGCTATTACTATTACTATTTGATTGTGAATACTCAATCAACTCATGTTTACAATACTATTCTATGTTCCTTTTATAGGCTTAAGGAACCCTAAACGCGTTAAGAGATAATACTTATCTCTTCCTAAATCAACGCTAAATTGATAACTATTACTTAAATTACAACAGACTTAACTGTCTGACCAAGCAGTATTAACTTTAATACTGCCAGACTTAAGTTAATGCTGGCAGACTTAACTTGCTCTACCAGACTTAACTTCTATACTAACAGTACTAACTATTCAGCTATCAGTACTAACTATAAATAACAGACTTAACTTTAATACTAACAGTATTAAGTCTGTTTACAATATTTTCCTAACAATCTTGTTGCATAAACTCTATAAAACACAAACTCGGTAATCCTAAATATTATCGAGTGTAAACTCGATAATGCAAACACATGTATTATTTGAACCACAAATCATGCCAACTTACGTTTGAGTAAGAAAAACGTGTGTAATCGTTGTAATGAACTCAAAAGGCTTTTGTTGATTTTCTGCTCAAACTCGATAAGAGAACTCGATGAAAAAAAAGTTAAAATTAAAATAATTTCTTCCTTTTATAGCCACCGAAAAAGTTTCAGAAATTACACTTTCAGTCCCTTTAGTTTTACATTCCGAATTTTGATTTTGATTTTTCAAAAACTCCCCCTCGAGTAATGAAGTCATTTCAAAATTTGTTCACCATTATCAAAAACTCCCCCTTGGAATGAAATCATCCTAAACTCCCCCTTGAAAATATAGCATTTTTTAATTTCAGTTTATTTGAGAGATCATTGTTTTTATTTTATTTCCGAAATGATGTATGTGAATGAAAAGTTTCAAGTACTCCCCCTTAGATTATGATTCCGTTTTTTCTTTTGAAAGTTTTTTATAAAAAAAATTTGGAATCATAAATCTAATCATGTGATCTTTTAAATTATTTTATTATTTTTATTTTTTATATAAAAATATGACAAATCTTTTTGGGATTTTGAATTTTTCAATTTTTTTTCTTTTTGTTTTTGAAAAATTTATTTACTTGTTTTTTGATGTATGATCTTTTCAAGAAGATAACTTTGTCAGGCTTTCCAACTGAGTTGGAGTCATACATCTCATACCAATGCGATGAACCAGATACTCAAAGCGTTCTTTTGGAAGCGCTTTAGTAAATAGATCCGCAAGTTGGTATTCTGTCCCGACAAAGTAAATTTCCACAGTACCCTTCTCAACATGTTCTTTAATAAAATGATATCGGATGTCAATATGCTTAGTCTTAGAGTGCTGGACCGGATTGCACGAGATAGCAATGGCACTCTTGGAGTCACAGTACATCGGAATCCGATTTTACTTATATCCATAGTCATGCAGTTGAGTACGTATCCAAATAACTTGAGCACAACATGCAGACAGGAAAACATATTCAGCTTCAGCAGTTGACATCGTAGTACAATCTTGTTTCTTTGAACTCCAACTCACGAGCTTTCCTCCTAGAAATTGCAATCCTCCTGATGTGCTTTTACAATCATCTTTACATCCTGCATGGTCCGCATCTGAATAGGCAATTAGTTTAAATCCGGAATACTTCGGATACAATAGTCCCATGTTATAGGACTGTCTTAGGTACCGAAAGATCCGTTTTACCTCTTTAAGGTGTTTGACTGTAGGACGTGCTTGATAACGAGCACATACAAAAGTAGCAAATGCAATGTCTGGTCGACTGGCTGTTAGGTACATAAGCCCTCCTATCATACGACGATAAGTCGTTTGATCAGTAGGAGTGCCTTGTAAATCAGCATCCAGCCTCTCAGTTGCCATAGGTGTACTCATGGAGACACACTCATCCAGACCATGTTTCTTTAACAATTCAATTGCGTATTGTGACTGACTTATGAATATGCCACGGGGAGATTGATGAACTTGAAGTCCAAGAAAGAACTTTAGTTCACCCATCATCGACATTTCAAAATTATTTTTCATTAGATTTGCAAAACGTTTTGAAAAATCTGGATTTGTTGATCCAAAAATAATGTCATCAACATATACTTGAACAAGTAATATGTCTCCCCCGTGACGTCGTGTGAACAGAGTCGGGTCAATAATACCTTTAGTGAACCCATGTTCAATTAGAAAAGAAGACAATTTGTCATACCATGCACGAGGTGCTTGCTTAAGACCGTATAGAGCTTTTTTCAACCTGTAGACGTGATCTGGAAATTCTGGATCAATAAATCCTTCAGGTTGGCTGACATAGACTTCTTCTTTCAAAGGACCATTGAGAAAAGCCGTTTTGACATCCATTTGAAAGATAGTGATATTCTTATGAGCAGCATAAGCAATAAACATCCGAACAGCCTCAAGACGAGCAACAGGAGCAAATGACTCTTCAAAATCAATGCCTTCTTCCTGCTTATATCCTTTAGCCACAAGACGAGTTTTGTTCCGAACCACAATATTTTCAGCATCACACTTATTCTTCCAAAGCCATTTGAGAGCAATAATATTCTTTCCTTCTGGTCGTGGAACGAGTTCCCAAACTTGAAGTCTCTCAAATTGATTCAACTCATCTTGCATAGACTCAATCCAACTGTGGTCTGCCATTGCTTCTTTGATATTCTTTGGTTCAATAGTACTAACGGTTAATGCATACATGCATACTTCAGAATCTGTATGTAACCGTTGACGAGTCATGACAGGTTTGGATGGGTCACCAATAACTTGGTCTAGAGGATGATCTTTTGTCCAAATGTGAGTTGAGGGTTGTACTTGATGGAAATTCTGCACATTTGATGGTTCTAGAGCCGTTGTAGATGACTCAATTTCCTCATTTGTTGATGACACATTTCCTTCCTCATGATTCAAGAATCTATGGAACCAATTAAAGTATTTTTACCATCAAATCAGCAGAATCTACTTGATTGAATTCATTAGACTCTTGAAGAGAGATTGGAGAAGTTTGTTTGTCAGATGTTGTAACAACAGGAGGAGCCTCATGTGTGTCAACAATGATTGAAGATGTAGAGGGTGAGTCTTCTTGATCATAAGTACGAATATGCCAGTTGGCGAATTTATGGTATTATCAAAAGATTTTTCGCTCAAAATAATCTTCAAACTTTGACCGAACAAATGTATCCAATCCCATTAAAGAATTATGCATATAATGACACTGAAGAATTTGATTATTAAATCGTTGAAGATCGGGTTCTAAACAATCGTGTTCAGAAGCCATCGCTGTAAGCTCGTCAAACTTGACATGAATAGTCTCCATAATCCTTTTTGTGCGACGGTTATATATTCGAAAACCTCTTGATTGTTTGCCGAAAATAACCAATAAAAAACTCAATGTCAGCTTTTGGGTTTCGTTTTCCAAGAACATCACGTCATTTGGTCGGATAACACAATGAGCCAAACACATGGAAATATTCAACATTTGGATTTCGTCCACGTAACAGCTCCAGAAGGGTTTATTGGTGTCGTGGTGTTGATGATGACCGGTTTGAGAAAACAAGCTGTGCACAACTGCTCAGCCGAATTAATTCAGGTAACCTTGAAAAATAAGCATGTGTCGACCAAACCTCAAAACTAAAGTACGATTACTCGGTTCTACTATTCCAATTTGCTGAGTTGTGGCGAGCAATTGAACTTGTAGCATATTGCCTAACTTTCATAATAAAGCTTGAGAGATGCATTCTTGAATTCAGTGCCATTATCAGTCCGAATCTTGCCAACTTTAGGCTTTGTAATTCAAATTGAAAGCTTTGAGCAATGATTTCTTGATGATCTCTGGAGTTTTCATCTTTGAACGAAAGAAAATAAACCCATGTGAAATTCTTAAAAAATCATCCACAATCACACACAAGAATATACTTTCTTTCTCCATTTACCAAAGCTACTCTCATTGACCGTCACAAATCAATATGAAGAATTCCAATTTGGAGAATTACTTGGAATTAATTTAGAGGTATGAGAAGCTTCTTTCCTTCGCTTTTTCCTCTTTTCATAAGCAGAACAACAGATATCTTTTCATTTTTGAATTTGGTAAACGTCACCAAGTCAAGTTTGGTAAGATCATGATAGTGCTAAAATAAGATGTGACAGTCCGTCGATGCCCATAACCAAGACTTTGTTGAGGTTGCTATTGGACATTAGACTAATGGGTGAAGAGCAGCCATGTCTGAGATGACATGGTATATAAATTCCGAATCACGTCCACCTGTGAGCACATCATCACCTCGAGATTTAGAACATAACATGTTTTAGGAACGAAAAGCCACTTCTAAATCTCCATCACAATTGTCCAACACTAAAGAGATTGTGTCCAAGACCTTCAACATAATATACATGACAAATAGTGATATTGTCATGTATATAATCACCATATCCTGTAATAGGCTTGCAGATAGTTGTCCATTATCCAAGCGAACGGTCCCATGAACTTTACAACGAAGTTTCTCATAATAATGACACCCCAGCCTTATTGACACTATTGTACATCCTAATTGGTTTTGGATTTTCTTACTAAATATTTCAAATTGATCGAAAGCTTCGGTTTCCTCCGTAACTCCGTACGGCGGATGGACCAAAAAGATCCATGTAGATAAGTTCTAAGCATCTAGTCGTTGAGACTATGTTCTTAGCTTTGTGACTAACGTGAGCTTGTTTGCCAATTTTGCAAGCATCATAAAAGTGTTGATCAAACCTAAGCTTAGGTAAGTTTCTAACTAATTCTTTAGAAGCTAACGATTGAATGAGAAGAATATTTGCGTGACCCAATCTCCTATTTTACAATGTGGAGTTTTCAACAATCGTTGCAAGACATATTTTGTCTTTTGGCTTATTTACATTTATTATCACATATTTGTCCTATACTTAGCAAGTTAAATCCTAAATTATCAACATGTTCTACATTAACTATTTTGAGAGAGTCATTAGAAATCGTACCTTTGCCAATGATGTTACCTCGAAGATTACTACCAAAAATGACGTTACCTCAATTGTATGCCTTGTAAGTGGAGAAGAGCTTTCGATTTCCCGTCGTGTGCTTGGAGCATCCACTATCCTTGATCCATTCGTCGGGCTCCAAGTCGACTCCAAGACATATCTATTTATATAAGACATTAACTCAAACATTTGGTCCCCAATATCTCATGGGTCCAAAGTTGTTAGTTCCAAACATCCGTTGCATTTGATGCAATTGGTTGGGGTGTGAGAACTGAAGACACATTTCCCATGGCATGTAACTTTGACGTGGAAAGTTGTTCCAACTTACGTGAAAGCCATGAGGTTGGTTTTGTCGTCCAACATGTCTTTTTGGTTGCGGTGTTTTAGGACGAGAATAATTATTATTGACTCTTCTAGGAGGTGGAGTTTTTGATCTAAAATTGGTTTTTGAAAATCCAAATCTGGGCTTTATCAATGGTTTATAAAATTGTTTGACTTCATTGTCACTAGCCACAGGAATTTTGACTTTGTTTACAATTATGTGTTTTGGTCTAGGACTCAAAATGGATTTTTGAAAAGACACACTTCTCTCAGAACCAGAAGTTGCTGGTGGCGGTCCCATATTTATTTTGGGGGCCGCCTGAACATTAAGGGGGCCGCCCATAATTATGGGACCTCCATCAGAACACGTCTTTTTCTGAGCTTTTACAAATTTTATTTCCTTAGTTCCACTAGATGATGCTTCAAATGAATTAAACCCCAAACCTAATTTATCACCGGAGGGTTTTTGATTACTTAACATTTCATTCAAGCAATGTGTACTCTTTTCAAATTTGTTTAATCTAGTAGATTCTTCTTTGAGCTTTTCATTTTCAATTTTAAGTGTATGACACTTTGCACAATCGAGATCAACTCCCTTGTTTTTCTCGAGTATGGATAATTTATCTTTTAATTCTCTAAGCTCATTTTCTAGACTATTTCTAATAGCTTTTAACCTTTTGTTCTTAGTGATTATCTTTAAACTCATTTTGCATAATTTATCATATTCATTGTCTAAAGCTAAATCATCAATTGATGAGTTTTCATCACTAAAGTAAGAAGATTCAGAACATACCTCATTTGGTGCTTGAGCTACAAGACATGTCTCATCTTGGATCTTTTCATCATCTTCTTCACCGCTATCACTCCAAGAGCCTTTTACAAAAGCTCTTTGGTTCTTATCTTTTGGTGGTTTTGGACATTCTCCAATAAGATGATTCGGATCGCTGCATCTAAAGCATTTTCTATCACTTTTACCATTCTTGTCATCACGGCTTCTTTGGAACGTCTTTTTGTCGTTCCGAGGTTGCCTCACGAATCTACCTCTTTTTTAAAAGAACTTCTTGAAGTCTCTTACCGCCATAGCGTACTCTTCATCTTCACTACCGGAGGTCGAACACTCTTCATCGCTAGATTCTTTCTTAGCCTTTAAAGCAATAGATTTCCTTTCAAATTTTTCTTTGACTATTTTGGAATCTTTCTTGATGATCATTTCATGAACTTTGAGGTTCCCGATAAGTTCATCAAGAGATAGTGACGTTAATTCTTTCGACTCTTCATCGCCGTGACCTTTGCTCTCCATTTAGGATGTAGAGCCCTAAGAAAATTCCTTATGTAGTTCTTACTAGAATAACCTTCATCAAGAGCTTTAAGACTAGTAATAATAGTATTAAATCTAGCAAAAGCATTATCTATAGATTCGTCTTCGAAAATGACGAATTGTTCATATTGTTGAACCAAAAGGTCGATCTTATTTTCTTTGACTTGGCTATTACCTTGATGGGTGATTAACAAAGTTTTCCAAATTTCTTTTTCCGTGTTACACATGAAATTTTTTTCATATTCTTTTCTTGGCAAAGCATTATAAATAACCATTTTGGCTTCATTATTTTTTGCAAGTCTCTTTTTGAGATCATCGGTTTGTTTTTCAAAAGGGATAACCTCATCTAATTTGGTTTCCGGATTTTGTACAATAGGTTGAAAATCACCATTGGTAATGACATGCCAAAGATCTAGATCTTTTGATTTAACATATGTCTCGAATCTATTTTTCCAATAAATAAAACTATCGCTTTCAAAGGTGTGGTGGTCTTTGGCATAGATTACCCTTCCTAGATTTTGTCGAAATCCTTAAGATAGATCCAAAGCTTTAAAATTACAATATATTTAAATAATCTTGGAGTGACTTGCTTTGATACCAATTGTGGAAACTAGAAGGGGGGGGGGAGAAGGGTTGAATAGTTTACACGTTTGTTTTTATGGTTTTAAAAAGTTTACTTAAAAAAATTATAGATTTGAGTTTTATGTTCTCAAATCACATTATAAAATGAGCAATAACTATCTAAACGAACAAACTAAAATACAACTATAATATTGTAAAGAGATAAGGAAAGAACAACCAAACCAGACCACCGAGATTTTATAGTGGTTAGACTAATGAATCACTATTCGCCCTACTCTCACTCTCCAGCTATCCGACTCGAGATTTCACTATGTCAACAAGCTCCTTTTAGGCGGAGAAAACCGTTTACACGTCGCTTATGTTATTTTCCGACACTAAGCTAAATGTCGACTCATAATCTTTGCTAGAACAATCTACACTTCACAAGATTTACACACTCTACAAAGATCTACGAATATCGGATTACTTATATCCGAATCACACAAATACACAAGATAAATACAATAGAGGTTTGGTACTTAGAAGAAAAGAGGAGAGATCACTAATTAACACTTCATTTCTTGACGAATACGAGTGTTCTTCTCTTGCACTTGAATGAGAGGGAAGAGATGAGAAGAAGAGATTAGATCACTTTAAACAAGATCTAAGTATAAGAGTTTTAGTAAGGAGAAAGTAAGGGTTTAGAGAGAGAAGAAAAGACTATAATTTTCATGCAAAGAGAATATATTTATGCTGGGAACGAGCAGTATTTAATAGGTAGAATCCAAACAGTCATCTGGTGGCGGTCCCGGCGGTCCCATTATTTATAAAGGGCACCAGGCTAATAAGGGGGCCGCCATAGGGACTTCCGCTCCTTTTTTGTCTTATGTGGTAAAGGTTTTATTTGTATGGAACCTTCCATTTTGGAGGGAAAATTTGAATTTCAAATTTTAAGTTTTTAATAAAACTTTTTTTTTAATTAGAAAAATATTTGTAAATGTATTTTTAAGAAATAATTTTGTAGAATTATAAGTGAGGATTAGAGAAATATTTTCTTGAATCATAATATGCATAATTATTTTTGTTTGTTTATCCGTAAGTGATAACTAATCTTGAAATGGAATTTTACATTTGATAATTTGTAAACGTTTATTTTTATTGTAAACGTTTTTACATTTTGTTATTATCAAAACGTTAAGAGGTCAAAAAATATAAATAACGTTTTTAGACTTTATTTTTATTAACATATTCATCATTATCATTCATCATTAGTCCATAGGACTACATTCATCATTATCATTCACATTACACATTAAACATTACTTCACAGCATACAAATCATCACATACCTTAAATGGGTCAACTTAGACTTAACCTTCACCTTGGCTAGCTTTACCAAATTAGCTTTTAATCTATTCTAATCCAAGCTTATTAACCAAAACTTCTTAAGCTTTTATAGCATCATCCACATAACACACTTATGATGAAATCAATATAATATCACATTATGACCGATTCATTTACTTTGAATCCAAGCCAAAGACATCAATAACATCATCATCATCATTCCATGATATTCTTCCTAAACCACAGTTATACATATTAAGAGACTTCATAACATGGGTTTATTACATTATTTTATCATCATATGATCATATATTGATCATAAGATGTAATACCTCAATTTCTTTACATTAAATCTTCAATTAACCTTAACCCATGCCATTAAATATCTTGATTCTTGATTAGAACCATAATTACCCAAAACCTCCAATTTGGGTCTATAAACCCTAACTCTTAATTCATCAATTAATCAATGATTAAAGGTTACTTACATTGTAAGATCATTGCTAGGGATTAACCCATGAATGAGACACTAAACCTCTTCATCAATAATCATCAAACTTGAGTTCTTCCCTCCTTTCTTTCTCTATGGCTCGACACATAAGAAAACACCACATAAATAAAGAAGGGTGTGGAATTGTCCAGTGAATTCTATATTTGATATGTACAAGTTTGGCCTAATGATACAATAGGTCCCTCAAGTATTATTTCCCTTAAATTGGCCACACCAACTAATATAACCCATTTATATTTTGACAACTTAGGTCCTTTAAGTCCATTCCTCTTATAATTGTGAAGCGATAACTTTCTACTTCCATTTTACATGTACATTGACTTATAGTTTGACTATCGGGTTTGACTAACCAATCACATAACATCTTCCAACTTATAAAAGTAGTAGTCAAACTATTCCAATGGCATTCTCGTAATTAAATACTTATAAACCAGTTTTGGGGTGTTACAAATCTATCCTCCTTATTTAGATTTCGTCCTTGAAATCTCTTTGAATAATACTAACCAAGCTTGTCACAGGTAACCTCTCATTTCATCTTAGTATTTTCAAACATTTACCCAATTAGTTGGAATAACCTATATGGTTTTACGACTCTAGCAATACTATGGTATAACCAAATACTCTTGACCCGTTCTACATCTTTCCCATTTCTATCACGTTTACACTCTTTTTAATGACAAACGTCTTTTAGGTGACATTTCACCATTACCAAGCTATCACTTTATTAACTTTTTAAGTAAACATCACATTCTCACTCATTTTTCTTTTAAACTATTCCACAAGAACTACATGTCACATGGAAAATTTACTAGTTTGACTTTATATAAGTAAAACCCTATCATTATTGACCATCATTCATCAAGGCGTACATATGACCCAAAGTCACTTACCGGTTCATTCCTCATTCTTCTTAAACAAATACATAACTTTCTTAGATTTTTTAATCTATGCCAAATTTCTTATCTTAAAAACCGGTAACTTATTTTCAAGTTTATCTCAAGTACCATCTAAAAGGGTACTAACAAATCAAATTCTATGCATTTCTTATGAAATTTTCTTTTTAATTTTTGGAATTACCTCTACCCGATTAACTTCTCAACTTAACACATAACTTCATTTTAAGCTTTTAACTTAAGGTTTAACACATAACCTTAATGCCATTAAAACATTCCATTCACGTCTATTATCATTTCTTACGATGTTTAACTCATTCTAGATCTTGTTTTCTATTTCTTTACCCGTACTCATGTCATGTCGGATATACATAAGCCCACTCATTTATAATTCGTTATTTACATACAAAGGCGTCCCAATCTATGTAAATAAAAATTATAAATTCATGGCTCGGTGATTTACAATTTCTTTAATTAAATGAAGAGGCGTCCCAATCCATTTAAATAAGGAGATTATATATCATCGTACTTAAGCATTCATGACACAACACTCATACTCACTTAACGCTTCTATCTTTTGTTTCATTGATCCCATGTCAATGATTTACATTTTAATTTCATCTTTCTAGCTTTGAGTCCAATCTCATTATTTACTTCAAAGGAAACTTGGCTCTCTCCCCGTAGGGACGGTCAAAACTTGGCTCTCTCCCCGTAGGGATGACCACACCTTGGCTCTCTCCCCGTAGGGACGACCACAACTTGGCTCTCTCCTTGTAGGGACGAACACATCTTGGCTCTTTCCCCGTAGGGATGACCATATATTGGCTCTTCCCCTGTAGGGACAACCACATCTCTTACCCTGATAATGCTCAAATTATGCATATTTCTATATGCGTTAAATATGCTTTTATACTCATATTTTGGTTAATAATAAGAACTTTCAATACTTAATCAAGTATATTTGCTATTGTAGGTTCATGATATGTGTCGTGGAAGAAAATGAAAGAATACACGAAGATTTGAAGCTTAAAAGAAGAAATAACTCAAGTTGAACGCTTCTCAACACCTGTCAACTGCTTTGGCCATAACTTGGTCATACGAACTCCGTTTTAGTTGGTTCAAGCGGCCACGTGAAGAGAATTTAATTGTCTACAACCTTGAAAAAGACCAAGTGCTAAAATTGCCCAAAGTATGGCGATTTTAACTAAAGTACAGCGCACTTTTGAGGCGGTGGAAAGAATTAAAGTCATTAAATAACGACATCATTAACACCCAAAGTACGGCACATAATATATTTTGTACGGCGATTTTGGCCCCCGAACAACCTATAAATACCCTCCTTTGGCTCTCCCATTTCATATCTCTCTCACACAATCTTATATCTTACACACACACATTCTTTAATGCCTTTGGAGAGGAGGAGAAGTGGTGAAGATCTTTGGATCCAATGATCCAAACACCCCTTCTCACCAGCATGTTACCAAAACTCTAACGACAACTCCCCACTATGAACCACCACTGAAACACCATATTTCCAGAACCCAAGCACATCATACTATGAGGATTAGATGATTCACACCAAATCTCTAATTACTTCACTATATTAAACCCGTTACCAAACATAGCATTTAGCGATGTGTTCTTGATTTCCAGTGGGTTTGTGACAGCCGTGTGGGTTATCTTAGTTGGTTTAGATGTTGGTTGTTTGTGGAAATAATTGGTTATTGGTTTGGTTATGATATAGTGTTTGTTGTTTACTTTGTTCCAATATGTGAAATATGATATAACATTTGGATGATTTTGCTATAACTTATGAATATATATGTTTATGAATTCAATGTTATCTTTGCTTGGATCATTGTTTATCTTTTGGTATATCATTGCAATTGAAATAGTCCAAAAGGGTTAATTGTCTTGATATATTTTGAACCGTTTGTTTATGGCGAATCAATATCATGCTTGTGAGAATTATATGGTAAAATGATAAACAACCCAAGTAGAATGATGTTTAATACCCTTCCTTATGTTGACCGACTGGGTTGGGAGGAATTCATATATATGCATATTTGATATAAACTATTCTTAATGCACTCGTGATAATGTAGTATATAGGCCAAAAATATTCTATGTTATCATTGGTAGATATGCATGTTATTATGATTACCCGTCATATATGACTTGTATGCTTTGTTTATATAAAGTCTTGGCCTATTCTATATCTATATGTTTATGTGGATCATGCTTGTTTCTTGCTTACTTTATTATACCGATTAGGCTATTTGACCAGTGAACAATCACTTAGCCGTGTGACTTGATAAACAATCTAAGAATTGCTACAAAATCCCCCTCCACCCCCTGAAATCCCCTCTTTTCCCCCATGTAGAACGACTTGGTCTTACCATAACACTATATTACATCAATAGGGTATTACTTACCCGATGTTGTGTTTTTAGTCAAATTGGTATATTTCTAGCTATTATAAATTTAAAGCTTGTAAAAACACACATCAAGTTTTTGGCGTCATTGCCGAGGATTTGTTTAGTTGTTTGCAGATTGTTTGCTAGTCTTGTGCATCTTACGTGTGTTTAAATCACTTTAAAAACTTAAAATATGTTTTCTGTTACAGAAAGTACGGCACACATCTCTATGTGTGCGCCGCACTTCCCCTGTTACCGTTTGTTATTTTGTAGGTTTATACTTAAAGTACGCCGGTTTCACACCAAAACCGCCGCACTTGTCCTGTGATAATCCTCTTCTCTTTCGCCGTACAGTTTTCTGGTACACTGACTAAAAAATCATTTTTCTTTAGGAAGTACGCCGCACATACAATTTGTGCGTCGGTTTTCCTGGAAAACCCAGAAAGTACGCCGCACTTTTCACAAGTACGCCACACTTTCTGCAAAATTTTCACCAGCAAAATCTGATTTAAAACCAAAACCAAAACCCAAACAAAACCCCGCAAATTTCTAGTCTCAGGTATGTGATCATTTGAAAACCTATTTTATCTGATATACGCCTTGTAATTTTGTGAATATTTAGTTGTCATAACAAAACCAAAAAAAATATATTTTTATTTCTAAATTATTTTTGCTTATTTTGATTTCTACATGTTCATGTTTATATAATAAATCATGTTTTTGTTAGTTTGTTAGTTTTCCTTGCATTGCATCTATTAAAGCTATAAAATTTTGTTGTCAAAACTCATAGTACGCCGCACTTGTTATTAAGTGCGTCGTGTTTTCTCAACACCCAAAAATATTGGTTTTGTATAAAAATAAATCTGATGCATTTTTATTTTTGTCTTATCTTATGTGAATATTTGTTATCTTTTGTTTGTTTATGCATGCTTGCTTGTTTGTGTATGTTTGCCTGCGTGTTTATTTTTTTAAAAAGGCATAAAAATGTTAAAACTATAAAATCTTAAAAAATAGTTTCGTATTTCCTTTTGTTTAGTTGGTGTGTTTGTGTCTGTCTATTTATGTGTTTGCATGTGTTTGTATTTGTGATATTAAATAATAAGTGAAAAAAAATCTAAAAATATGTTTTTGTCATAATAAAATCGCCGCACGTATTTTGTTGTGCGGCGTACCTTTGTCATTTTTCCCGTGCTAGTATTTTAAAATAAAATAAATTTTTTAATAAACTAAAATTTATAAAATCGTTGTTTTGAACTTTGTGGTTGTGTTCGCTGGAAACCCTCACGAGACTATAATGATTTGGATACATTTGTTCTTCATTTTCAGTGTTGGATGAAGAGTGTACCTCACTTATAAATGCAGAATCATAGCTTGGCCCAGCATCAGAAGTGTTATACATTAACCAGTTTCTCAAATTGCTGAAGGTAATAAAAAAGATCATCAAACGTATCCACTGTCAGACGTTTAGCAAGACGAACTTGAGTAACATATTTCAACCATTCCGGTTGCAAGCTATTTAGAAACTTTGTGTTAATAGTAACAATTGGAAAATGCATGTCACTTCTTTCCAAATCGTTCATTAACTGAGCAAAATGATTATAAACAAAAACAAGTGCTTCTCCTGGTTCAACAACAAACTGATCAAATTCGTTTGTAAAACGAGTTTCTCTATCAACTTTGTATTGTATAGTTCCCCTCATAAGACGTTTAACTCTTTTCCACATGTCCTTAGCAGAAGTCCAAGCATCCACATAATTATAAATGTCATTTGGAATAGAAAGAAGAATCAGATTCATGAGCTCCGTCTCAGCATCATAGTGCAATAACGCATCTCCTTGTAAATCCTTAGCAGTTTGCAATGTCGGAACTGTGGAATTGTTAGGAATGAACATCTCAAACTAATAAGGACCTTCATCAAGCGCTTTGTTAAGCCACTTTCAGTTTTCCCTCTTTCGATTTATATATCGTCTAAATCTACTTGCCCACAGTATATAACTACCCCTTTTAAGCATGGGAGGCCTAGTCTCAGAACCGGCATCAGCAAGGGATTGTTGATATGATTTGGATGTTGACATTTCATATGATTCAAAGATTGGATATTTGTAGACAAAAATGAGTGATATTTGTGAGAAGATTTCCAAATTCGGTAACAATTGTGAAACTTCGGACAACACTGTTCTCGGATAACAAGTAGTCTGAAACTCGGTACACTTCTCGACCAGAACTAAACTCGGAAATACCCTTAATCCTAAAATCGATTATAGCAATCTCGATAGAACCGAGTTTTGAAAAATTCGTTGACTAAGGTTTAACAATGATCACAAACTCGATAAAACCGAGATTTATGATGACTGAATAATCGAAAACACACATAATCGTCAAATTCGATAGAACCGAATTTGACTTTCGAGTTTTAGAAACTAAAGATTTTGTTTTCAAAATCCCAATTCATGATAAAACCGTGAAATTGTGGTTTTAACACTTTGTAAGCGTATTCCCGAGAGTAAATTTTCTAAGTCCTTATTCACACTTTTCTATAAAACCAAAAATGTGTGAAAACTTATAAAACTCGATCTTCAATCGAGTTTATCAATAATCTCCTAATATACGATTTTCGATAGAACCGAAAATGCGTATATATCTATTACAATACTTTTCGATCAAAACTATAAGAAAAATGATCCGAAAATAGAAAAACCACTTCCGAGAATGCAAAAACACTTCCGAGAACGCTAAAATACTACTGAAAATGCAATCTCCATAACACAATAACACTCGATAACTTCCAAATACTCGAAATCGCTTGTCAATACACAACTCGAAAGCTCAAATATCTCAACCGAATTCACTGAATTTCATCTCGAGGTTGTCGGTCGTGTAAAAAGCTCACAAATCGAATCACTCGTATTCTCTAATGGCGTATGATACCACTTGATAGGTCTTGTTTATCTTGAATCATACATATTGTTCATGAAAGCTTAGAGAGAATAGTAGAGGAGGGCAAGTATTCAAAATTCAAATGTTATTAAAATGGAGGCAAAGGGAAAATGTTTATTACAAGACATCACCCTCTAATGATGATTGGAGGGGTATTTATAGGAGAAGGAAGGAGCCTTCCCTTCCTTTATTTTTCACTTCTAGTCCTTATTCTTTGGTAATTATGCTATTTCTTTCTTTTAGCATAATATACCTTATTACAAGCTACTTTATTCTAAACAAAATAAAGTCTATTAACTAAATATAACTAAACCACATAATCGACACTTTTTATGAACCTAACACCAATATATGTTGTTTCGTTACACCTATTGCTTAGCCTACCCTGTAGTTTCTTAGTCCATGATAGGGGAGTTGCTGGGTAATTTTGGGTTTCACTGGTGGAAGTTGCGGGTTAAAATGAAGGGTATTTGAAGAAAAGACGGGTTTTGAAGACAGTTGATCTCAAGTGGGGGGGGGATGCTCATATATATGTGTTCGTATTGTGATTGTATCCTTGTCTTGCATCAAAAAAAAGAGAAAAAAGGAAAAAAATAGGATAAAGAGGATGCAAGCAAGTGTAGTTTGTTACAGCTGATCATCATTATAAATTAGCTTATATGTCGTACTGTGGCAGTATTTCCGCCTTGTACAGCTGCCGATGATTCCGTCTTTACAACGGGTAGTTCTTATAAACCCATGACATTTCTATCTCTCCTTTCTAGTATAAGTCTATATGTCCAATGAGGGCATTGTACATCTCAAGTGGGGGGAAGGGAGATAGAAATGAGGTATTTGGTGAAATTATGTGCTAATTTGGCCTAAAATTTTAAAACTTTTTAGCACATAAGTTTTGTTCATTAATGATGAAGGCCGAGTTAATGCGACTTTCTTGCCTAAGTTATGGAGATTATGAGGCAATACATTATATTTCATGCGCATTAACTCGTGTATTATGAAGACTCCTTGACTCTTGACCCTCAGTTTTTGCCATATGGGATTTGAATGCAACCAGTGACGGGGAGATTGTGGACTTAGGAAACTATTTGTTTCGTGTTTTTATTTAACAACAATTAAACGTGCATCCCATGTCTCTATCTTACCATATATCATTCTCCTAACCCTTGGTTTTATTCGAATAAGGGAATTGAATGCAATCATACATGTCTATTATGTCGTTACGGATGTGTATGTGTGGTTTTGTCGCCCTTGTTGGTGTAACGCTTTTGGTTAAAATTGTATTAAAAGAATGATTTACCCCGTAAGCCTTTGTTTTGTGTCAACCCAATTACCTTTTTGAACAGTTGCATCTAGACTCTAGTGGCGGAGATTAGTATCCTTGCCAAACTTATGATAGAATACTCGCCATGACTGAGCAGTTGAGTGTTCACCAAAAATGAAACACACAGATTAGTGAGAGTATGAGTGTGATTCGTTTTTCCTTTTCGTGAGGTGCTGGGTTTGGAATTTTCTAGCATAAGTAATTTTTAAATTCATATCTTCCTAGATAACCAGGGAGATATCTTTTTGAGAATTATTTAAAAGATTCTACTTGAGGGCAAGTAGAATTCAAGTGGGGGATATGTGATAACATGAAATATTTAATACTTTTTCATATCAAAAACCCGCGTTTATTGCCTTGCTTTATATTAATTTTATATGAATTCGATACCTAATTCATTTATTTTACGAATTCAGGTAATTATAGGCATCGAAACGGAAAAAGGTGAAATATGGCTAATAATAGTACCACTACTATATTATTTAGTAGGAGTACTATATTTTAAAGACTAATAATATCGAGTTGGATGCTTAGAAGACATTACGGCGTAACGTCCCGCTAGAATTACGCGGTAATCAATTAAAAATACGAAGATTTGATGCTGACGAGGCATTACGACGTAACGTCCCGCTGGAGTTACGCCGTAAAATATTATTATGGAAAAGATATTTTTGCTGACTAAGTGTTACAACGTAACGTTTGGATTTAATTGCGTTGTAACATATTTTTACGCTATATGATGGAAAGCCACGTCAGATGGTTTACGGCGTAACGTGGTCGATGCCGTTACACCATAAAGTATGACTCATCACAGGAACTAATGTTGCGCAAAAGTTATGAAGTTTCACGAATTAATTATAAACTACATGAAAGATGAGGGGCTGGATGTGTAAAGCTACCAAACTTTTGATGTAGTATATATATATTACGAATGAAAATCATTCATTGAATTCATCCCACGTCTGGTGGTTTTGCCGCAAAACAAGAAAAGGAGGAAAAGGTTCGCAGCGGTAGGTATAGGGCAAACTCTTCGGGGTTTGTCATGGCGTTCGACTAGGGGATCGAGAGCATTAATTCAACACAGTTTATAGTCATACTTCAATTTATTTTGGTCAAATATAATCACCCATATTATTTTGATTGAGCAGATGCGGTTTAATTTATTGTTGCTATGTTATTAATTGTGCTTTATTATTTGTTCTTGTCATTTAATTATTTAATTATCATTTAGATTATTAATGTATGATCTCATTTTATCGCTTTCTTTATTATTTTATGTAGTGCATTTAAGTGATCCTTGTGCCCTTAGTAAGTATTAAGTTGAGGTTGTGAGATCTCTTGGTACCAAGTGATTTCTATTCTTCCAAGTGAATGACCAATATTTATTGGTGGGTCGACCCATTACCCCTTAACATTAATACTCGATTAGGAGTGCAAGCTAAAAGGGAGACCACCGTATCTCTTAAAACAAGTGGCTTTAAGATTGCGACAATACATTGCACTAGAGATCATTATAATTAATTGCGTTCTTCCTTTTTAGTTGTCCACCACTATACCAATTCCCTTTTCGACAGCAAGGCTTACCACCAAAACAACTCCAAAATAATCTCAAATATTCAAACAAGCTTTCTTTCCTGCTTTCTTAGGTAGAATAACAAAATCGATTAGACGATTAGAGACACAAACCGTTCTTTGGGTCGACACCCGTACTTACCAATCACTACACTATACACGATAGGGTACACTGCTCTTTAGTGCGTAGGAATAGTCGAGGTAGTTAAGGTTTTATAAATGTAAAACCTGACGTAGTTTTTATTTAAGAGAAGTTACACATCATCCACACACGAAGCCTTGCAAAAAGGTTCCCCAACTACCACATCTCCTATTCCTTCATCAAGATAATGATTCATATCTTCCACAAAGTTCCTAATTCATTCATCCCTTTGAATTCAATTTTGTCTTTTATTATCGAATTATAAAACTTTTTAGACATGACATTAATAGGAAAAATTAGGAACAAATTAGCGTGTACAAGCTCAAAACCTATCATGCACGAAAATTTTAAGTTGTAGGCACAATCAATATGGATCTTTTCATCGAAGTCATAATTACTAGGGTATCCAATAATTTTGCTAACTATTTTATCATCATTCCTAGTTTTAACCTCCTCAATCATGGGTTTATCAACTGCCCCGCCTTCCTCAATGGTGGGCTTCAAATTATCAACTTGATTTCTTCTAAGTTCTAATGGCACATTTAGATCGTTTAATTCGATATAATCTCCATATAAAGGGTCTAACGATCTATTTAATATCAAAGTTTCTCCCATTAGCCTAGCCTCCAAATCAAGTTCCATTCGTTCTTTTAAGCTTAACATGTAGACC